>QFEV01000543.1:0-12328 GCA_003316405.1 Thelephora aurantiotincta
CGTGGTTCATGACCCCCTCGCAACTTCTTCCATGAATGCCTTTTCCAAGCAAATCGAACGGAAACTCGCTTCTGCTTCCGCGCAGACGCAATACGCTCCTCAATGTGAGTCGCCTTGTCCCTGTCTGAGAAGCGCCGCTCATGACCCTTGATTTTTTTTCCGTAGCAATCACCTCCGCACTGCAGGCACAACATGCGACTTTCGTGACGCTGGCGAACAAGACCGCCGTGATCGACGCAGAACTTCAGAAGATAAAGGCTTTGTATACCCAACTTTGGCGAGCGCGCACAGGCAGCATGCGTGATCCGTTCAACGAGTTAGACCGAGGCACCGGGAAGGACTTTGGCTTGGAGGGGCTGTCTGTTTGAACCCTTTCGGAACTTCGCTTGTTCATTCTTCACACGAGGTCTACGAGACGTTTAGACACAGGTGTTGGCCTGTGCGTGAGCTTGAGTAACTAGGGCGGCTGTGCCGAATTATTGCGGGCGATCAGCGCTTCTTGTTTATAGCCATGACACCAGACGCCTTTCTAGTCCTGTCCGATCCCCTTTACATCCCATCCACCACCTAACCTGTAAACTGGGTTTTTCACGACAATATGGCGTACAATCAAGCTGATATGGTCTCTGGCGAGCAGTACAGATATGCTCTGACCAACTTCGTGAGTTTTTTGCCCACGGTCGAGAGGATCGCAATGTTGTTCGCGATTGTTAATGTAGTCTCTCGTGTTATAGCGTATTGCCCACGAGAAAGTCGAGGAGCAACGAACCCAGTTGCAGGAGCAGGAGAAACAAATTGCCTTGCTCCGGGCCCGGATCGCTACCTTGGAGGGGGGGAATCAGGGTATCAGAACGAAACAGGGCCAGAACTCCGTCGATGATTTCTCAATCAAGGTGAGTATACGGTCTTTCAACATAGACCGCGACTCATTGAATTTTCTTCCAGAACTCGGCGTCCAAGCTGGAACGACTTATCAATGGGTGGGCAGTCGACGTAGTTTCGATGCACCGTCACCAGCTCAACAATATCCGCCAAGCCGCGATCTCGGATATCTGCGGGGGGTACCTTCCGGAAGAGGACATGGTGGCGGGGGATGCCACTCCGATGCAAGTCCAGAACCTTCTGCGGCACGCGATTTCGGAGGCTATATCAGAGGGGATCGTGAATTGCTTGATCGTGACAAACTCCCAGGAGGCGAACATCCAATTGACCAGGATACACGAACACATTTTTGCCCGTAAGCAGTCTCACGGCACCGCTTGGGCTTGGTCGACTAAGGTCGAGTCTTCTAGGTGACCCTACCGTGGCCTCCGTGTGGCGACGTCAGACCTTCTCTGCGGCAGTCGAAACATTCACACCCGAGATGTCTCAGCTGATTCTTGACGAACAGATGCCGGATCTCGCCAAAGCCCTCCATTTGTACCCTGGGTCAGACCAGACGTCCAACCACTCCCTGAATTCCGTCTATCGTGTCCTCGAAGCCGCTTATGACTTCTCTCGAATGCTCCATGGGTCTGCATCCTCTTCGGGTGGTACAGTAGACGCATTCTACCGTGCTTTCGTCCCAGAACTCTCGAGTACCCTCTACCCAAGGCAGATCGAGCTCGTGAAACGATGCTTGACGAGTGAAAGGGGAGAACCTGACAGGGTCGGGGCCACTATTTTCCCTGGGCTGGTTAAAGTCAGCAGGGGTCCCGCTACCCCGAGCGACAGACCGGATATGGGCAACGTCGTACAGACGGTTGTCAGAAGGGCTCAGGTGATTTGCAATTGCGCACTTGGGTTGTCTGCCCCGAGTGGATCAATAATGTAAATGGTTCGGTCGTTCCTCATTGTCCCACTCGTATGCTTCAGTGCACTGTGGGGTTTACGGACCACCGGCGATGTAGGACGTGTAGTTTCACCTCTTCACTGGTTCCTTGCTTGTATGGTACTTGGTCACTTCCTCGCATTTATTCGTATTAGAGGGTATGTTACGTGATAGGATCCTTCAGTTTGAGGTATACCGCGCTGGCGGTGACAAGGCGTCATGGTTTGAGATAAACTGGTGTTGTCGGGGGGGGTCTGTTGGTCCGTGGTCAGCCCCTGGCAAGTCAAGATGCGTTGAAACCGTGGGAAATTGTCTGTGACAACCGCGCGCGATTATCATCGCCACACCCCAAGCTTGTCCGTGCGCTTCCACAACGATGGGAATTGGGTGGACGCCTTTGATGAAAAACAGGGACCATCGGTATGACATTTCTGTTTCTCCCCAGAGCTATTGTCCTCTCTAAAAAAGCGATAGGGCACCGGGACCTGGAATTTCTCCGCTTCCGAACGAGATCATTGGCTTAATCGTGGATGAGCTACGCGATGACACGCCGGCACTACGCGCCAGCTCCACAGCCTCCAGTCTATTCTACCACTTTTGCAAGAAACACCTTTACCAGAGCATCAACCTTGATACCCCAGAAAAGGTTGATGGATTCATTCTCACGTCTGAGGATTCCGATCTTCAGGTCCTCCGCCACACCCACACCCTAGCTCTTGGGGTCGCAGGAATGGCATCATGGCAGTATGCTGATAAACTGGTCACTGTCCTCGGGGTTTTCGCGAAGAAGGCTTCACTCAAATGCCTTTCACTCAAGGAGATGAAGTTCACCCTGGTTTCCCGATCCAACGAGGCCGGCCTCATTGAAGCCACGGGATTTTTTTCTAGGACCGTGTCGAAACTCGAGTTATCTGATTGTCTTTTCACCCGGCGTGAAGACATTGAGTATTTCATTCGCTCGTTCCCGTTGTGTAAATCCCTCCGCCTTCGCAGGTGTGCTTGGCAAAGCGCCCGACTTGCCCCAATTTTCTCGTCCCTGCCTGCTCGTACGGTGTCATTGGATGAATTAGAGATCACCACGCGCAGACCGCTCTCCCTGTACGACCTATCTGGAATCGTAGAGCGGGAATGGTTGGATATCACCGGCTTAAAATCGCTCACGTACTCCGTCATCGACCTCCCTATGGCCATAAGATTGTTTAACACAGTCCAGGACTGTAATTTGGAGAATTTGAGGATATCCTGTCGTAAAAAGGAGTCCTACGCGTTTGGTAACCGATTTCAGATTTCTGATAAGTTTTCGTCGCAGGCAAAGTGACGCCTTTCCGACAGTATTCCGAAGGTTGAAGCGAGTGATCCCTCGCGTTCGATCCCTCACCATCGCATCGGACGGCGTAGGCGCATCCTGGTCGCTTTCCTTACTCCTCAACACCTTCCGGACTTTACACAACCTCGAGCATCTCACGATTGCCACCACAGAACCCATGCTACAGACTCCACACTTTTGGAGCGCGATCGACGCGATTTGCGGATCCGCACGGGTGTACGATTCGCTCGAAACAGTGGAGTTTTGTTTCGGTTCCCCTCAACCCACTTCTGGCGCAGAGTATGTGAGCAGAGAGGAATTGGCGGAAAAGCTTCCGTATTTGGCGGCGCATGGGATGTTGAAAGTTTCTGATCCGAATGTGTACGTGTTAGGTGTTTGACCGTTTCTCTCTTGTGTGTGTTTGACCTCGTTGAATTCACAGTGGGATGGATTGGATGCGGTCCTGACAGTATCGTGCGGTCTCAGTTCTCTCCTACTACCCCCAAAACCATGACATACAACTTTTGAAGGATATCGGACGTGGTTTGCGCTCCCTCGTCGGGGACCGTGGCGTTGGGACCGGGACATCTTGCTTAAGGGATTCGATCACGATCTTGAGGCATCCGGAACGGATGTACGCTTCAGGATGAAGATTATCCACCATGTCGTATGCTATCTTCAAACTCCTATGACCCATTAGATATCACCTGAAAACAAGGATATCCTCTCAAGGCTTCCATGCGAGAGTGATCTGGGCGGGCGAGGAGACCCCACGCTCGTTCACAAGATCCTTGAAGTTTGATGACTGAACGTTGAACCGTCACGGTTTGTTTTTCTCTCTTTCAGGACGTTGGTGGGTGCGGGTGTCGGTCGTATTAACGGTGTCAGGGACTGGGATCCATTCTGTTTCCTCGGGAAAACTTTCGAGAAGGGGAGTCTATAGGAGTGGGAATCGGGACCCGGCTGCTATTATGGGGTGCTTGCTGGATCGGATGGAACTATGCACCCGAGCTCAAACTCGAGAACGTGTGGGGTTCATTTCGAACTGAACGAAGTAAGGGAGCGTGAATAATGATAAGATGCAGGGATGTAAGAAGGGAGGCTCACCTCGCGCTATTTGTCACCCCAGGACAGGCTGGGGCACAAATGTCATGCTTCGCGGGGTACCCCTTGGACCCTTGCCGCGGGGGGAGGCGGGGACAAAAAATGGACTTGTGCATGGAGTCAAACTCGGGCACGACGGGCCCAGCCCTGGGAAAAACTTAATTATCAGGATCAGGATCTTAGCTGTCATGCACCGACACAATGACCCGACAGTCTGATCTCCGACAATCACAATAGAGATATGTAGTCGACGGCCGGAAAGACGGTGCCAAGAGAGGTGACCCGCGATATTCTGAGCCGGTGATCCACCTTTCGGTTATCAATAGGTCGCTAGTGCCCTCCACTACATCAGGAAACCTGCGAAGCGGCTTCTGGTGGGTTTCAAAGCCGGTAAATTCATCGACAACCATAAACCCGACGGTAGTAAACATCCGTGTACTACTCGACGACTCTCGATAACTCCTGTTATTTCCATGCGAATAAGCACATTGATTACCATGTCTTCGAAACTGTTGTATAGTACTAATCACTATGTTGAGGGGTACAGGAGTGAATATGTCCGTACGGGGACGGTGTTGTGGCCAACGGAAAGCCACAAATCCCACTCGAAAATCGTCCGAAAGCAATCGGAACCAAGCCAGATCGACGGGATCGCATGCTTGCTCCACCGTCACCACGGCCATCGGGTTTCGCTGCAAAAACTACTCATAGCGACTGCGTGCTGGGATTCAGTCAGAGTCGACTCGAATCGCGAGTTCAGCCGAAAACAACCGAATTAGACTGAAAATGCCCACCCACCTGGAAGGGGACAAAAATAAACTTGATTTCCAGTGAATCCGGGCGAGTGAATTTCGGTCGCTATCATCGTTTTTAAAAGCCTACAGAAGCCAAAAAGCCACCACAGCCCCTGTAAGGTTTCCTGATGTATGGACGTTCATCTTCGTTGCCAGGTCTCTTACTCAACTCGGGTCGTCAGGGCAAGGGGTTTTTGCGGGTAGGTATGTTGACCTCAAGCACTGATTCCCATGGGATCCAAACGATGTCGAGGGGTACCTTCTTTCGACAGGTCATTAATCAAGCTCTCTAAGCTTCAAGCTTCGGGGACCGTGTCAGCAGGTGCGGGGTTTCGCCCTCCCAGATCGTTCTCACAGTATTACTTACCCACCACGTGGAAACCTCAAGTGAGAATACCCTTGACAAATTCCGTACCTTGGTGTTTTCAGATGGTGTTGAACGGGGTCATGGCGCCCAATTCCAAAGGTCGCATGTGACACGAATTGACATGGTACCTTGGGTCGGTCAATGGAACAAATGGGGACCCACGTGCATGAGGAGTGAGGTGAACCCTGAAAGGTTTTGTTACGCGCTTGGGCAGTAAATACGGCAAATCTTTCAAGCAAGTAGGTGCAAGGACGCATCCACGGGAGTGCAAATCAGGACCAGACCACCATTACGGCATGCTCGCGGAGCCAGAAGGGGGTTCTCAAGCTCGGGCTCAAGCGCTCACCAATCCGATCACCCTCACCCTCTCCTGCAAACTGAACGAAATAAGGAGACGTGAATAATGGTAAGATGCCAACGCGTGAGAATGATAAACGTTAAACAGCAATCAAAACGTGCATGAAAGCATAACAAAATCAATGGAAACTACGGAGCGAGTCCATAACCAATCCTATCGACCGCCTCCAATACCAGTACCAGCACCACGTCCACTCTGCAATTTCTGTATGGTCTCAGTCCTAAGGGTCGTATCCGAGAATAAAGCCGTGACGAGCTTGACAAGTTCGTCAATCTCGAAATCCACAAGAGCTCCTTCCTCGAAAAGGTAGGTAATGTCGGCCATGGACGCCTCGAGAACCTCGGAGAGATACGAGAACTTGAGCCAGGATGGGACATAGGCCACAACTGCCGAAGTCTGTTTTCTCACGCATGAGCGGATATGTTATGTAAGCGGCAGGGGTGACTTGAGCGTACCTGCTCTGGACCTTCAACGAATAGACCCTCCAGAGCGTTCAGCATTCTGCAGAGCTCGGAAAGTCGGTGAGATTCGTCCGCAGTGATATCCGGCAGCTTGGTTATGTCTTCAAGCATCCTCGAGAGAATGGCCTCGACAATCCTGCCAATCGCGGTTAAATGGCGAGTGTGTGGAAGGATACCCTGGCAAAGATGATCATCGTTGTGACCGAACTAGGTTGAGATGATTGGTAACCAACCTTCCAAACCTGCCACACCCTCTTAACCTTCTTGACCACGGCATTCACCGCTTCCTCGCAAGTGTCGAACCTGTCTTGGTCATTCGTATATACGAAACTTTCGGTGACATTCAGAATCTCATCGATCTCGTTCAGTTGCCTCTCCTGGAAATAGTGACAAGATTTGAGAAACCCTGACGCAAAGAAAAAGGGGAATGCAGACGCACGATCGTTCTTCCGAGCCAGCTCTCGCCATAAACCTTGACCCTCTTCCCGGCATCTTCCACTTTGCCGCGCAGGCTACTATCGATGGTCCAGGCATCTGTAAGGACAGTTGTCGACGCCCCACTCGACTTGGATGACAAAGCAGGAAGCAGCTCCCGGACACGCTCCTCGAGGTACAAACAATCGTTTGAGAACTGGATAGCTTTCTTCATAGAACTCTCCATGGTAACGACCTTCCCAACGCCTTTCTGGGAACCTGTTTCACTTTCAGACCCAAGTCCAAGTGTCATAGGGTAGAGAGCCCGGAACAAATCCAGTATTGAAGGGATAGTGCTCAAGATAACTGACCCAGGGGCACCCCCAGACATTGACGAAGTAGACGAAGCGGATTTTGGGGCGGGAAGATAACCAGCGAGCAAAGTCGATCGCGAAAACTCGGATGATTCGAGCATGACGCTCTCCACCAACTCGAAAATATCCTGCATACCGCTTGAGACCGAGTAGAACTCCTTTGGTGCATTCTGGTGTGGGGGGATCGATGCCGGCGTAGGTGGGATGGATTGGAATTGCTGATTGAGAGAACCACTCGACGACGACCACGAACTGGATAATGAGGTTTTAGACGCTGGCGCGGGGATAGGATTCTTGTTGGAGCGTGTAGGTATGCTGGGGGGGACAATTTCCGGCCCAGGGGGTGGAACGACAATGTTCGGTGGCCGAGTGCCCTGATTCACTTTGTTTGAGAACTTCTCGAGCTTTGTTGCAGGCCTGGGCACAACTTTCTTAGTCGGAGGGGAGGGAGGGGTATCATCCCATGCATCCCACAGGGGGTCACCCCCACCATCGCCCCCTGCGGCATTCCCGTTCCCGTTCTCCTTGGATTCGTGGGGCCCTTCGGATCCGGGTGGGTAAACGGGTTCCGAATCTTGGTCGTTCCACCCCCACGCGTCATCGTCCACCTCGTCGGCGATGGACGCCCCAGGATCCGTAAAAGGTGAGGACTCGTTTTCGCTGTCAAGTTCCTTCGCTTCATCAGGTGGGGTACCTCCGCCACCGGTACCGTCGTTGTCATCGAAACCCCACCCCTCATCATCGGCCTGCTCGATTTCAACCTCCATACCAACGGGATTTGTGCCATTGGTGGTTGGGACAGGAGGCCGATCCATCGCAGAACCATTGGAGCCTGGGGCCAGTGCTACCGGACTAGCGGTCCATTCAACCTGGAATGTCTCGTGCCAATCGGACGAAGCGCCCACAAACATCCTCCTTGCTTGGTCAAGGATGTCTTCTCTTCTCTTCCTTTGGTAGTGCAATACGATACCCTCGACCCAATTCTTGATCTCAGTTTCAGGATGGACATCCGGATCGGCGGAGAGACCAAGGGTGGGGTTGAACAAGATTTGAGTCAGGTCCTCGTGTTCGAATCTGACCGCTCGTTCAAGTAGCTCGAGATATATAGGTAGCTCCGACAAGGAGGTGGGAAGGGCAGGGATCAGGAGATGATTGAGTACTCCTGAGGTAAGGGGTTTGGAGAAGGACTTGAGGAATAGCACTCGTTGTGGAAGAGGGATAGCACCAAATAGGTGTGTATTTAGGAACTTGAAAACTCCCGAAAGGTTATCCAGCCTGGAGATGAGGGTAGTTTTATCAGGGGGAGCCGGAAATAGTTCCAGCCGATGTTCTGTAGACGCGGATAAATTGTCCATGCTTCGCGCTCGGGTGATCGAGAGGGGCTGAGTGAGAACAAACTCAATGAAATGGGCGGTTATGTCCCGTCGGAGAGTCGTGAGATGATCGGATAGGGAGGTGGGAGACAGGGAGAATAAAATATCAGGAAGAGAGATCGATTTGGAGGACTTTTGGACTAGAAGGGTTGATGAGTGGAATCCTAGCATGCTCACCGCGTGGCGCACCTTGAACATGCGATCGTATGCCACATGTAGTTGGCGTCAAGACAATTGAACGAGTATAAGCCTCGTTGAGCAACTCTTCGGTGCGGTCGTGGAGACTGCGGTGCTTGTGCTGTCGTCTCACTTAGTGACACTGACCAGAATGGCGGAGGAAGTGGTTACCTTCAACACGCCGGTGAGCGTCGCGTCTCTCAATGGTATTGGGGCTTGTTCCAAGAGGACAGACAATTGATGCGACGCATGAACCGCATCGGGAAGTTCGCCGTTGTACGCCAAGTGGGAGAATGATTTGAATGCAGATCTCAGTTGCGAAGCATACCGAAGGTTTTGATGTTTTGTTTCGGAATCAAGGGTGGATTGGGCGAGCTGTGAGTGTCGTGCGAACGCTCGCATGAGATTCGGGGCGAGACCTGACTAAATGCAGCGTAACCTTGAATTCGGACATCCTTAGGAGAGTTATGTGGACATACCTCAGGATTGGAAATTGTGTCGGACAACTTGTCGGTGTTCTCCTTGAGACCATGGAGGCGAGAGCGAATTGACTCAGCTGCTGTGAGTTGGGAGTTGAAGGAGGGAAGGTCTCTTTGGATTCTCTCGTGTATAAGTTGCTGGGAGGAAATTGGGCAATCAGGAGAAGGACAGAGGCTCCAACGGGGGCTTACCTTTGCCGCTCGGATTGATTCGTCAAGTTCGGTGATCCAGGATTCGGCAAGAGCAGCGTTGAGAGACTTGGAGTCGGTGTCCGAGATTCTGCTGAGGATTGCAGAAGAGACGTCTGTGGGCTGTTTCTTGGGCAAGTGGGATGGGATTGGGAAGGCCATGCGACAGCAGACGTGTCGGGAGGAGAAGTGACGTTCCGATCGGCGACATCCGACACAGGGCCGAAGATCGCCACCATGTCCCGACCGACCTCCAATGTGTCTGGGGCGGGGTCGGGGCCCTTGGACGGGGATTTCTCAGAATTCCCGCTGGAAACTACAAAAAGCTTAGCCTCGGATGCCCGGGTATAATCGCCTCTTGGCACGCGGCGCCCCGGACGGTGACAGCTAACCTTCTTTCTCCAACCGAACCATGCCCGGCATAACGCATAAATATTGGATCGCCCCCGTTTGTTTCTCCCTCGTTCCCCTGCCCTTCGTCTCCTCTGCGCACGCAGACAGTCTACTCCGCACACACACACCCCACACTCTTTCCTTCACTCTATGTTCACCTTCCAACTCGTTAGATTCGCCCTTGCGGCGATCCTGCTCTCGCACTCCGTGTTCGCTGGATTGGGCTGCATTCAGCCCGCCGTTCGTCGTGAATGGAGGAGTCTTACTCGCAACCAGCGCGCCGAGTGGATAACCGCTGTCAAGGTCAAACGCCCGCCCTCGTCTTCCTCGCATCGCCGGCTCACCCTTCCATGCTTAGTGTCTGAACTCGTTACCTCATGACCCCTCCCTGACGCCGACCTTTACCAACCTTTCTTACACTGCGATTCCCCCTATCAATCCGAACAGCTCATACTACGATGGTTAGTGGTTCCGCTGATCGTCCCAGGAACCCCATTCTCATATCGGATCAGACTTCGTTTATGTGCATATGGACCTCAATCCCATTGTGGGTTCACGCTACCTTCATCCTCTTCCGGACAACACTCAATATCCACTCAGATCCACTTCAATGGCCACTTCTTGCCTTGGCACCGTGCATATGTCAAGGACATCGAAACTGCTCTCAGGGAAAAGTGTGGATACAAGGGGACCCAACCGTACTGGGACTGGACACGCGGTACCATCCCACCATGTTGCCCCCGCCACATAGTTAACTCGTTCTGCATTAGACGCGTCGGACTTTGAGAACAGCGATATGTGGGATCCAGACATCAACAGCGGCGTCGGAGGCTGGGGTGACCCCAATAATGACCTTCAAATCACCAGCGGCGGATTTTTCAACTTCACCCACTCCTACCCCGTGCCTCACAGGACCCGCCGCAAGTATACCCCCTTCGCTCCCGGACGCACCACCCCTCTCTATGACGATTTTACACCCGAGAGTCAAGCGGCATTGGTGAGAAACTACACAGGCGACTTTATTCATTTCCAGGCGCATTTGGAAGGGAAATCCCATGGATCGGTTCATCGCATCGTAGGGGGGTCTGTCGACTTTTTCAATGCGGTTTAGTTTCCCTGCTCATAAACGCTATGCAGGGATCTCCTGGGGTTCTGTCCTTCCAACGCGTATCAAGGTTGTCTGAGTGGCCCGAAGTGGTCGCCCAACGGTTGGTCCTTAATTTGCGCATGTACTTCGATGCCCAGAGTCCTCACGTCTCAGTAGACCCCTTGTTTTTTATGCACCACGCGGTAAGGGGCATAAACGTAACCACATTTCTTCTTCTGACGCAACTTCTTCCCTAGATGGTTGACAAGCTCTGGAACGATTGGCAACGCATGCATCCCGCCAACTTCTGGTCTTACACCGGAGGTTTGACGGCCCTCGTCAAGAACTTCTTACCCGATGAAACCTACCCAAATGGGGCCCCCCCTTTCCTGAACGTCAGTGCCGTGCTAAGCTAACGAGCGCTTGCCCAGCTAACAGTAACCCCCGCAGTTCTCCACGGTGATACCAACGGACGGTATCTTGAACAAATACACGATTTTCGACTTGATGGACATCGAAAACGAGAAATTGTGTTACACCTACGAGTGAACACATTGTGCTTGGGTTCCTGTAGCCGACGAGGTTGGAGCAATCACCCACACGGACTAATTGCGACCCCGCAACCATTTCCTTAATTTACGGACACTGAGGCTATATTACTACCCTTCTCATACGTTTGCCTAGAAACATGGACACCTTTTCGATTATTTCTCGATGAGATGCGGTCGTACGCCGTGCTACCTGCAATCACACATTTTCCTCCCCACTATCACCTTCGTCATCTTCAGTGACGCCGACAATGCCCCCACCCGCCCGTTCCTTTAATTTCTTGCCCACATGAGCCAGCTTGATCCCCAGAGCTTTCCTCACGTTATGGTTGGCACCAATGTCCCATACTTGGAGTTTGCCCGCGCTTCCTCCAGCAGCAAGGGTGAGGGCGTCGTCCGGAGACCAGATGGTCGAGAACACCTTACCCTGTGATCCCAAGCACGTCAGTATCACGAAGTCTGGGGCGGGGTGGAGGGAGACCGCACCACTCCGAGATCTCTGCTTGTCACCAGGCTGACCCCCCTCTTACCCTCAGACTCTTCTGTGACATTCCAGACTTTCACGATCTTATCAGTTCCTCCTGTCACAAGTATTCCCCTCACGTGGGGGTTGACATCTAGTGCGGATGCGGCATCGTCGTGTGCTGAAAGGGTGAAACGAGGAGTGGATGGGTTATTCAGATCAGATGGGAGAGTCCGCGCGTCGAAGTTCATTACAATTCCGTTTTCGAGGGAGACGTAGAAACCGTATTGGTCCCATGGGTCCCAGCGTAAAGCCTCGACGTCGCTTCCTACGACTACGCCTAGACACGATTCGGGTGCTCGTGAATCGAAGGTCCTAACCGTCCGATCGAAGCTCCCGCTCAGGAGGACTGTGGGTTCCCTGTCATTCCACTGGACGGACTGGATCTTGTCCTTGTGTACCCCGTCGAAGCTCCTTATTGCCCCTCCGGCTTCCTCTCCATCTCCACTCGTCGCACCTACAGCTCTGCTCAGATCCCACAGCTTTATCGTCCGGTCCGCACTGGAAGAAGCAAGAAGGTTCCTGTGTGTTCTATTCCACGAGAGACTGAGAACCGAATCAACGTGGTGAT
>QFEV01000546.1:9331-20730 GCA_003316405.1 Thelephora aurantiotincta
GTTTTACACATTCGACGACCGTCCACCCGGCGCGGATTACCCGAGGTTGCGATTGTGTGTGGGGGGATCTCCCAACCGGAGATGGAGATCCGACGGAGGATACCCGTGGAAGATGAGACGGGGCGCTTTCCTCTCTCGGGATGTTCGTCGCAGAGTCTTGGACTTCTGGATCCACGCAATGATTGAACATTCGGATATTCATGCTGAGGGGACGAAATCTCGGGGTGCGGTCAGAGGGGAAAAGAGTCAAGAAGGAACCGTGAACGAAGCCCGATTTATATGATCGACCAAACTACTTCCGTTCAAGCAGGCTTGTTCGAGGCCGGTCCGTAGGGCTTTGTTGTTTATAATAATTAGGGTGCGGAGGGGTACCGGTACAAGACCCGTTTGGATCGGAGCTAGTTTTCGACCCAGATTCGAGACACCGCACGGTGGAGTGTGGAATACTATAGGAAATGACCCGGTGTCGCGCGCACCTACCGGGAGTGTAAGCGGAACGCTAGAGTGAGACCAATAGCGATAGCGGCGGAAGATTGAAAGACTGCCTCCGTAAAAGCCGGTACTGGCCATGTCAAACCAGACGTGCGGGATGTCTCAGATCTCAGGCCCAGGTGCGGGACTGGAGAAGCATTCCGCCAGTACCGCAGGGGCGCGACGGTTACCGGTTACGAGCTGGATCCGAGAGCTGATGGAGGTTGGGAGGGAAGAGGTCATGACGTACACCGACAGGTGGAATCTGCAGTGAGCTTAACGCGCACCGGGTGAGTCGAAACTTCCAGACAACTTACAGACCAAAACTCCACCTCTATCAAGGGGGTTTCGTTCGCAATTCGAAAGTCACGATCACCGTGGAGTTGCAACGGAGCCTAACCGGACCGCACCAGATACGCCCAGCTTCCTCGCGCTCGTATGTAACCGCCTCCCCTGGCGGCGCGGATTCCCATAAATGGTATATTGTATTGGGCTTTCCCGCTTTACGCAATACTTGGAAACTACTTTCTACAAGGTCCCTGTTTCCAAAACCTTCTATTCCTGATAGCATTTAACCTCTAAAACCCGTTATCCAGTTGCCCTCCTCTACACTGAGACCTACCTGCCGGGGCGATGAAACGGGTCAGGCTCGGAGGCACGTCTATTCTGGCTTGGAATCTCAAGCTTGCCCGATTATAGTGATCATCAGGTCGCGACCAGTTGATCGGGAACTTCGCTTCTGAGGTCTTGGGGTCGATGGAGCAGGGCACATGAGGCGGGTGTTATCTTGTCAAAAAACTCCATAGTGAGTGAAGTTGCTCGTCGGCTATCTGCTGGCAGCTTGGGGGTGATGGATGGTGACGAACACTACCCAAGATGATGTATGTCGAAATCAGGACAGACGACAAAGGAACGCTGGAGTGATTGCAAATGAGCGACGCTGGATGCACTGGACAGAGGAAACAAAAGAGAGCTCCAAACCCACATACGTACGCTTACATTTGTGAGCACATCTCAACCATTTCCGGACGTTGGAGGGTTTCACCCTGGCTCGGTCCTCTATTGTCTTCTCGACATCATGTCTCGGTTAAGCACGTGGTGGGCCGAGATCGTCATAGGTTCTACTGAGAGAAAACAAATAAGATTTGACCTGAAACATTCCCGGGGGTCGATTAGGTGGCATAATCCCAAGTACCCATTTAGAGCACTGCACCGAACCCTTGGCCAAGACTAAACAAACTGAAGAAAAGGAGTGTAGAGGAAATGAAAGTATTATGCACGCAGGCCTTGGTTGACCCGCCACTGGCGAGGTTCCGTTTGGTAAAGTTAGCGATTCGTCCCTTGTGAACCCGCAGTCATGGCAGAGGGTCGTTTACCTGTATTACCCACCGGGGGGAATGGGTCCTTGGCGAAAGATGGTTCCGCCTTCCAGCCAAACCGATACTCGCCCGGCAATATACAACAACACCACCGTGCCCACGGCTAGTCCGCTATAAAACGTGAGTATCTGTTCCATCATTCCATATATTTTCACACCTGCGGGGTAGCAGCTGGTGGATACATCCCAGATGCTCTGATGAAGACGCTCAGCAGGAACTAGCTGCATGTAAAACTCTGCAGATCAACTGAGAATGTGTGGTTGTAGGGAAGCGGGGAGTGGCGGAATAGCTCTGTAAGCCTCAATAGTTTCGAGTAGAGTCCACGTATCTCCCGGTTCCCTGCGATCAGTGAGCGCAAGATCGGCGGTAGTCAACCTACTGCGAATTTAGTTCCGAGGGACTAACTCACGACTATATCGCCGATAGAAGATACTTATCCGAATGTTCATGGTTGGATGTACAACTCGACATGGTCCGCCAAGTCTCGTATTCAACAGGTTAAGGTGTCTTAGGTCTATCGTGGTCGTTCCTGGGTGCTGTGCGTTGATCAATCAAATCATAGCTGCCTCACGTCCTCTCCGATAGCGAGGCCAATGAAAGATGGGGTTACGTGAGGCCTCCGATACGACCAGAATCCTTGTTCATGTTACCCACCACTCATATCTCCAGTGGTCACCGGTGTCAATGGCACAAGGAAGGGATCATACGGTAATTGCGACGAATATCCGTAGTCTTCCAGTTGCTATTTGACTTCTTCCGTTGGTCGAGGGTGACGCCGGCCCCAGGGAGAGCGAAGGCAGGCGAACTTGGGCCCCCCAAGTGTCTAACAAGTTCAGAAACCTCGACGTCTGAACACAAAGGGGGTTACTGACAATTTGGGGTCATCATCACCAAGACACTCACAATGTTCTGTGTGCAGCATCCATGACGCAAAAGTGCACGATGGGCCTTGCGTATCTGCGAGTCTCCAAAAGTAATGTTCCGTATGCAACCCACCAGGGCCAAAAAACGAGGTCCCCACCAAGTTTCCGATTCTTCCCGGGAACTGCGGATCTTTGATGAACAGATGCTGCATGTTTGTTCATGAGATGGTGTTCCTCGCAATCTTCCCAGATAAATGACCTACAAGAAGGTTCTTGAATGCGTACCATTGCGTATTGTTGGTAACTCGAGTCATCTAACTTTTCTTCTTCTGGCCGAAGGGGTCAGCTTGAGACCTTTGAACCCAGGTGCCAACTCGAGGGGTCGGCGTGAACCTCCCCATCGAATCCTGTTATCTCTTGATGGGGTTGAGCGTGAAGTGTTAATTCAAACATTCAAATAGTTCCAGACCAACCCTCACCTTTGTAGGATGGCATGATATCCCAACTTCCACGCCCGATTATCGCCGGTCGTACGTCGGCATCATCAGATATCTGTCTCGGCATCGATGCGAGCTGTATCACATAGGACTGGGGTTGCAACCGCATGAAAAAGAGCTGGGGGCACGGCCCGGACATAAACTCACCTGACAGTGACGTCTCGATGAGACAGCAAAACGCAGAAAAACAACATTGGCTGCACACCAGGTGAGGAGGCGAGGGCCGCTATGGGGAGGTGCATGCGAATGAAGATCGCCTGTCTTCTGGCTTTGGAATAGACTGCCGAACGTCACCGCCCGGCTGTTTTCGTTAAGAATGTCGAGCTCTGTATGTGCTTCTTGCCGCTCATGTGGGGTTGTTTCAAATACCTGGTCGGGACGATCAGGGCCGGTTGCGTCTTTCTGGGGGTTATATAAGGACTCGCGTTGTCCTCACCCCAAGGCTTAGGCACCCCGAGCTTTTTGTTCGCCCCCCTCACCCCCGAACTCTCCAACTCGAAATCGCTATGAAGGCTTGGGCATCTTATTTTGACGATCACGACCTCTACTCTTCCTCGCCCACCTCGTCGGTCCCACCCCAGGATCCCCCTCCGTCTCCGGCGCAGAGCACGGTGTTTTCGAACACTTGGACGACGGTCATGAGCTACGTGAAGCTGGTGTTCATTCACTGACCTCTGGCGTGCCGGACCATCGCCTCGGTGAGTGGTTTCGAGTTCCGCGAATTGCAACTCAATCAACCCGGGCCCACAGTCTTCTCTTCCTGCCATCTCGCATCCCCATTCATCCCCCCTTCTATCGCATTTTCACGGGCAATTCCGTGTTGTTGTACGCCCCTCGTAGCCGCCAGCCGAGTGTCCCGAAGCCGCAGGTTCGAACCCTTTTCCACCACAAGTCACGTATCCTTTGTACCATCTCTCAGATTCGACCTTCCTCCACCCTCTGTTCTGCTTCATGGATTTGCTGTAGTGTAACTGTATGTACCATATGTCCGCCATTTCCGCGGTGTATGTGTGTAGGTTTGTAGACTTATCACGAGGATTCGCGTTGTACACGGCGCTGCACCTCAGACGCGTGTATCGGTGGTTTCTATGAAAGATTGAGATGAGTATTGCTGGCCGAGAAGTAGTGAGGTTGATTGTTATCAAGTCCCCTCTCTCTGAACTTGAGGTTAGATTCCAGCCTTGGAGGTATAGCCTACGTTTGGACCTCGAGGCACCGGCGTGGGTGGATTGGGAACAGCTCGTTGAGGGTGAGGTGACCCGAAACGACACAGCTGGGTAACAATCAACGCTTGTGAGGGGACAAATGTATTCTTTTGTGCAAAGCTCAAGGTATATGTCGTGGATTTCTCTGGCGCTTCTCCCAAATCATGAAGGCCACGAGGCTCACTATCCGCTCTCACACGACCACCTACTCAAGGACAACACGAACTTGCAAAATCGCCTCTCTGCACCAGAATGCAATGTCGGGTGCGAAGCGAAGGTAGAAGTGGGGTTGGGTCCCTGTAGACCAAGGCCGAGTCAATCCAACGGTCGCACCGCGTCCCACAGGGCCGATTCCAGATCTTCGGACAGCGCCCCAGCTCCGCTAACTTCCAATACCTCGAACTGGATCCGTTCCCGAGGACGACGTTGAGGAGGAAGAAAAGAGGACAATCTTCAAACGGTAACTCCTCTTTCTCTCTCCAAGGTTGAAGGTCAGTCTGACGTGCAGACCTGCCAGAAAATTGGATAACATTCTTCAAGATTTCGTCCACCGAAACGGTGAGGGAATGTCACACGGTTCGTGAACAGCGCCGAGGATATGGATAAGTTCGGTGGCTTGGTCGAGAACACCCGCGGCGCCATAACGGACTATATCATGTTCGTCCTTAGAGTGTCCGCTCTCGCATTGCCTAACCTTTTCATGGAGAGAGAACCAACCGAGTCGATCCACTCCCATCCACACCTTCGAACTCGAATTGGAAGTCGACAGTGTTTACCAAGGCCAGATTGCTACTCCGTGGAGTGAGAGAATCCACGGACGCGTTTCCCCCGCTCAAATCCGTCGTGGGAAGCCTTTGCTTTGTCCTTGAGAACTAATACGTGGTATGGCTGCCTTCCCTATGGCGCTCACAGCCGCCCAGCAAGCAAAAACAAACAAGGAGGCAATAGGAGCGTTGGCACCCAGGGTCGGAGCCCTGGCTACCTTACTCTGTGCGCCCGTATCCAACGACGATTCCAAGGAAGGGACGAGGAGGAATGCACTGGGACGGTAACTCGCAATTCCCAATATCGAGGACCGGGTCTGACGCGCAGGGATCGTTAGAAAACTGGAAAATGCTCTCCGAGAACTCAAGTCGTTGATAGGTCAAGGAAGGTTGCGGGTTTCTTCAATAGCATCGGGAATGCGTATAAGTTCGGAGGCGTGGTTGAAGATATTCGCGACGCCATGATGGAGTATCAGGTTCGTCTTCTGAACACCCGCCTGGACCTCGGCCGGCGTATGTGTCAGATGGCGCTGCAATAGGATATCTATGACAAAAGTTGCTGGCTCATCATGAGTCTTGCTCTGCGATTGTCCACTCACGCACAATAACCGAAAAATAGGAAACGGCGGACCTCATTCCTATCGGGATGCATCACGCCCCGAACGCCAGTCACCGTCATGGGAACAGGCAAGGGCGCCCAAATGGAACGCGGAAGGACATCCTTTTCCAGCTCGAACATTGGTTGACGGACGAGCGGGGACGGGGAAAACAACCATCGCCCAGACATTCGCCGAGATGAGCTTTGCGGGACGGTAGGCTTGGTGCCAGCTTCCTCTGCTCGCAGGACTTCGAGAACAGGAGCAACCTCCAGGCGATCTTTCCGGTCCTGAGGGCGAGCGCTGATGTCAGGCAGGAGTCCCTATGTTTACAGATGGAGAGGCTCATTCTTACTCTGTTCAAGGTCACAAACATATCCACGTTCATCGTCATTGACGCCCTTGATGAGCGTAAGGATGAAGAACCTGCTTCCACCACCCTATCAATTCTCTCCCGTTACGTCGATCAGATGCCCTCCGCCAAGTTTCACCAGCGGACGGCCCGAACCGCGCATCCGCTCTGGATTTCGCGTGGGCCCATCACTGAAGTACTCAAACTCCGCTGTGACGCCACAGAAGATTGGCCGTCGCTGTCTGACTTTCTCTAGGCGGGTTCTATCAAGATTTCACCAAGGACCGGAGCTCGGGCCCAACTGTGATCAAGGACACTGTCACTACTCTCTGAGGAGTAGAAATAGCCATGGGTATTGCAACGGGATGAACAGTATCCAATTGTAGCTTGCTTATCTGGACAGGTCTTGATTCCAGATTTTGCCCACATGGTTTCCAAGTACATAGCTTTTGCTGAGGTGCATGTAAAGTTGATGTGCTGATAATATTCGTCCTCTATTTACTCAAGTAAAAGTTCATTTTTCGGGAGATCCTCCACTCAGTGATCAACAATGAGCGAGAGAACTTGAGTGGATCGCGGTTTGATGTCAGACCTAAAGGGCAACGGATGACTGGTATATCTTCAGAACACGACCCGCTCATCAGGGTCTAACAATAGGATACTCACCAAAGACCATCTGTAGTGTATTTTCCTTCCGGAATGATAGGATTTCCATCCTCATCCAAACATTTCGAGATGTCAAAGGTAGCGAGAATGCGAGCGATCGCCAAGAATAAAACTCGTAGAGCGAAGTGTCTTCCAGGGCAGATTCTAAACGACCCACGTGTTATCCCGGGGTTGTGTAACGGGCCATTCATTATTAACGGACGCCGTACCTTCTGCCCTTCCCGAACACAAACTGCTCAGGATCCTTCACGTTGGGGTTGATACGGCCGTTTTTGAGGAACCGGTCGGGGTTAAACGCGTGTGCATCGGGGTAAATCGATTCGTTGCGGATCACCGCCCTTTTCGACATTCAATGAGCCACCAAAGAAAGTCCATAGAAACAAGCTGCGTACCATATATTGTATATGATCATAGCGCTAGCGGGGATAAACAGCCCCTTGTACACGTCATCCTCCATCGCTCGATGTACGCTCGCTGGGATGAGTTCAACCCAGTGGATGGAGGATGGAGCATTACAGAAGGACTTTACCAGGGGCCGAAGGTCTCCATCGCAAGACCTCCTTCACGATCGCGGAGATGTAGGGCAGTCGAGGTTCGTCAGAGAAGTCTGGTAAACGTTCCCCACCGAGGACTTCATCCAGCTCTTGTTGTGCCCGACGAACGATCTCAGGGTGGAGGGTTGCCGCCAGGAAGAACGAGTTGATGGAGGACGCTACCTACACAGTAGAATGATTGGCAGGGAATGTGTGATGGCCGGATTTCACTTACTGTCTCTACACCGGCTGTATGTCGAGCGGGCTGATCGAATATTGACCTTCCACCATGTGGGAATGGTGCTCACCGAGATATATCGACCCACCCACACCCCGAACCACATCTTCATTGATTCCCTCCTTACTGAGCTCCGGTAGTTCCTCTAAACACGTCGCAACGATCGACGAAGTAATGAGGGAGTCGGCCTTACGTTCGTTTCAGCAAAACATCCGAATGAAGAGTAAAGGATGTTCGCGAACCCTCAAAGATTCCTTGACATGCTGAAACGGAAGATTGATCAGGTCATCGAGCCTTTTCTTTCCCATCCTTGCATATCTCTTGAAACCTGCTCCCGGCAGCCAATCGGGGACATATTTGACTGTGGGGGTGAAGAATTTCAGATGTGTTGGGGAGAAAACCTTGATAAGAACTCGTACGAATTGGAAAGACATTCACGAGAAAGGCCCCTGGCCTCATGGCGGTGCCAATGGTACTCACCGCCTCCTCAGACGCCGAGTAAAACCCATCGCTCTCGGACTCTGGGTTTATGCCATATGCAACTGACAACATTAAAGACCCAGGAAGGCTTCCTCGGTTTCAAGGCACATAGTAAGCCCGGGACAACACAGACATTGACAATAGACGTACAAACTTGCGTGCTTCGAGAAGCGCTCGGGGGTTTCGGCGAGGAGACGGAGGAAGGTGTTTACGGCCTTGTAAATCTTGTCGTCGAATCTGTCCGCAGAGGCAGGGAAGAAGTGGTGGAATAACTTGCGGTGGATACGCCAGGTATTCCCGTAAGGCATGAGAGAAAAGGCCCAAGTACAGCCCATCCTGAAACATCGTTTGTCAGTGTGGTTGCGGGAGAGAACATAATACGCACAGTTCGTTGATCATAGGGAACCGAGGCTAGTGGTTGGGGTCGATAAGCACTCGAGTCGGGAGCTAAAAGTGAAAGGGTTGGATACCATGTCGGCATAGATAGCTGAGCGTTTGTCGAGCAAATCTGCAGCCACTTCAGCGTCGTTCAGCACGACCAGGTGTGAACCCATCATATTCAGGTGTAGGATCCCCGTGTCTGTGGTACACCTGCGTTAAACGCGAGTGTGATCCCCAATACCGCTCGCTACTCACCATGTTCCTGAGCCATCCTGTCAAGTCCCTCCCATATCGGATCCGCCGGAAGATCAAACACGTTACCTATAATCGGGTACCCCTTCGGACCAGGAGGGTACTGAAGATTCCTTGAATTCCATCGCCTGCGTACTACAGCGAGAGTGATTGCAGTCGCGATGAAAGCCAAGGTTGGACCGATGAAATTCTCTGGCATGGACATGGTAGACAGCGGTGGAGACCCTGAAGGTTCGGCCATGCCCACTTTTATGAGCAGTTGCAGGATCCGCCTTTTGCAGGATGGAACCAGAACTGGGAGGGGCGCGGCGCGGGCGTGGGATTGGTAGGCTTCGAAGTGATACCAACCCAATTGAACACTCCGCGAGTTCACGCTATATCATACGAAAAACGTACGGATTTGTCAACCATTAAATGACTCACACTTCGTTGCGCCGGCGCTGCGTTTTTGAATGGTTTGCATGTCCCTACTCCCATCACCACCAGCTCTCACTAATCGACTATGTTCATCCGGAAGCGCGCCGGGGGACAAACGTTCTAAAATCCATGTATCAGTTACTCCCGAATGCAGGCACATCACGGCGGGTACATATAATCGTCACGTCCTGCTAACCGAATATTCCGAGCGAGGGAACCGGATTCGGCCAAGTGATTCCACCTTGCCAAACCCAAACCTGGCATGAGAAGTGGTCCATGGCTGGACCCACAATCCCGATTCCCTTGCCGGTACGCTGCCGGTGCATGACGTTTACCGACGGCGGCTCGAGGAGTCAAAGGAACACGATAAGATATCGATCGACAAGATACAAGTGGCCCAGTGCCTCGGTGTCAAAGAGCTCACTGACTCGAAGCCCCTGTATTTTGGGAGCGTGGGCACAACTTGAGAGTACCCCTCGAGCGAGCGTTCGTGATATCGAGATGGATACACCAACCTTCGTGTTTATCCCAACAATATGGGAAATGTTGGGACGGAGGGGATCGGGGGCCGGGTGAATGTCGTGCCCAAGATGTAGGCTATGTTAGATCAGCGAGTGACAGTCTCGAGGCACCGGCAAAGTTTGGAAAAAATAGACGGATGTGAACGCGCTTGAATGAAAACGGAACAATAGGCTGCAAGTGGGTGATAGCCAACGTTTGCGAGGGAAAAAATGCATGGCCAGAGCACTCGCAAGGTATCGGACTGAGTCATACCTGGCGCTGAGCCTTGGCTATGGTGGCCGTCCGCTATCGTACTATCGTCTACTCCGGCTCAAAGACGACGCGAGCTTTCGAGATCTCCTTCGTGTATCACGAAATCACCATCACGCCCAAGCCAAAGCCAGGAGCGAGGCCCTGTAGACCCAACAGGCCAAGTCGATTCAAAGTTCAGTGATCACGTCCCGCGAGACCGAGTCCGGGTCTGAGGATCGTTGCCTCGACTTCACGTCCGCTTCGTCTCTTGAGCTTTCGTGACAATGGATCCAATGGTATGTAAACGATTTTAGCTCAGGCAATTCTTCTAACCACGCTCTTTTGCGCAAAGTAGGCCATTACATCTCTTCGGATCTGTCCCATCCATGGTGCACTCCACCACTAATATCCTTACCACGTTCTGGATAGCTAGGGCGAGGATCAACAACATCTGTCGCTGGTAGGGTTTGTAGGCTTGGCTACGCAAAGAAGTAGGAACCTCGGAACGGACCTCAAATCTCCTGCATTGAGTCATCCTTGATCGTCTATGGACACGGATGAACGACAAGAGTGAAAACCAGTTTGTCCAGAACGCGATCCCCGAAAATATGGTTCCCAGGGTTGTACCGGTGGTCGTCGAGGATCCTGATTCAGGCCCAGTTGTTGACAACCAGATCCCTCACCCCACCAGCATCATCCTACGCAATGTACTACCGCTAGGAATAGAACCAACGGATCGCTTGTGTTATGTGCTGAGAACGACGACGTCGAGACCTGGCACCCGGGTCAAGGTGATGCATAGGACATGCAGGGAGGAAGCGTTGTCGAGACGCCCCATGAGCAACCCCCACGATCGCGAGGTGGTTGAAGGACCGTGGTCGGCGCTTTCGTAGAAGCGGACGAGGAAAAGACCACAGATATCACCATTGTCGCCCAGGAGAAGCACTGGCAGCCTCGAGATTAGCTTCTTGCGGAGACCCCGCAAAAGGCAAGAATGGTGTGTTTGTGAATCCGCCACATCTTCGCGACTGAAGGGGACCATATGGGTGGGTTTGTGACCCTCGTCAGGTTTAGGGTCACACGAACCCATCGTCAATACGGATGGACTTCAACTGGGAGTGGGTTGTCGGGGCGAGAGTCAGAAAAGACGCGAGAGGGAGATAAACAAAAGGGAGGACGTACGAGCGGCAAAATGGTTAGGCATCTCTGGCGTCCCAAGTGTGAAGACATCGAGGAAGTAATCGGTAGTGATTAAGCTTGGAAATGAAAAGGGAAAGACACATTCCGAATGATCTCTTCCCGTTCCGTCGCCTTGAAGTCTGATCGCACGCGTCGCAGCACTCACTTGGGTTTTTTCGTGGGTCACCCTCTACGACAACTTGCGAAACGCCTGCAGATTGAGGCTGAGCGGCCGTTGAAGACATTACGGGTCGGAAAGAACCCTCGGACCCGCTCGTCCTAGCAACCTTCCCGGACGGGCTCCTTCGACGATCCTCATCAAACCTGTTACGGACTCAACGGTCATTTAAGGACATTGTCTGGTACGCCATAA
>QFEV01000550.1:0-12843 GCA_003316405.1 Thelephora aurantiotincta
CCGCCCCACACGATATTGAACGATTGTCCACCCAAGTAAGCCGATCCGATGGTCGATGGAGCTGCACAAAGGAACAGTGAGATGGCCAACGTTCCGACAGTTATTCCGTGACAAACGAGGTGGACCCTCGTGACGAAATTAATGAGCACAGTGAAGTGTGATATTCGACGCATTCGCGTGAATCGATATAGAGGCTGAGTACGTCGCGTTCCGGAACCGTCTTGTTGGTCACTCGTATTCACGTGCCCGCTGTGTCAACCTCCCACCCCCTCCTGGTCCAGATATATGTGGCGATCGCAGCCGCATTCTTGTAGGAGTCAGGAGTTTTGGCAGGGACTCTGTGGGAATGTGTTCGAGGATGAAGTGTTGTATAAACGTATCGACGCAACGGTAGGGTAGGTTGTCTTGGATGAGTCGGTTGTTGCGAGCGACACAACGTTAGTCGAGGCTTGTGAGGTCAAGTAACTGGCAAAGCTGGGATTTGTGTATTGGGGCGTTTGGCGATGGCCCCTTTGCGATTGATATATGAGAAGTCTCCAGCGGGAGGGTTTGGTCCTAGTCACTGTCAAAGCCTTCAACACGGACTTCATTTCCCGCACCTCTGTCGGGGTCAAGCAGGAACCTTGCCCAGCAGCAAGCGTCGTCACCTCCAGCGGTTGGCACGATTCAATCTTTTCCGGCTGGAAAACTTCCGTACTTCCAGTCCATTCCCGATCAACCCGACCGTACAAGGAAACCCGTCTTGGTCAAGCTATCCGCTGCCGAGGTCACGGCCGCAGCAACCGTCGTAGGACTGCAGGCGACCGTAAAACGCGCCGCCCTAGGCTTCGGATCGCTTCCGCCCGATAATCCGTTCTCAAAGGTGTTCACCTCCAGGTTCCTGTGACTTTCGGTGAAACGCCGACCTCCTCAATGATGGGTTCTGTTTAAGCGATAAGAACAACGCTGACGGCCGTCACGCCAACGATTGGAGCGACGCCGCTCACTACTACCGTGCAGTCACACTTCTACGCGTAACGTGGACGTTGAACACTCGCTGAGTCCGCTCTGGTGCTTGCAATATACTTCCGAGGTCATGGCCAAGTGTCGTGGTTAGTTGAATAGTGACGTAGTACTAGGCAGGGATGGTCGCGCATCATAGGTAATGCACAAGACTCGAGCGTGTACGACAGAAACCATTGGGAGGGAGGGGGGAGACGCATACCACAGGGGTGTAGATTAAACACGTACAGTAGGACAACAAAAAAGCGCGGATTGGCGCGGGTAGGGAGAAGAGATAGGGAAAGAATGAAACGTCCTCGAAGAGGAAGGATGGTATGGAGACACGATGAGAGATGAGGCATCGCAAAAAGATAAAGATGCCCGAAGAAAGCGGACAATCGTTGATGCATGGTGCTATCCGAGTCTCCCCTGAGCATAGAGTGAAGAATTAATGTGTCGAGGAGATATCACTGTGTCGAGGAGCTCACCGTCGCGTCGTCGTTCGCTTCGTGAGTCCTTCAGAGCCTCTTGGCCATTTTCGACTGGATCAACCGGAGGAGCCCTCTTTCAGCCTTCGTCATTCGCGGCCCCGATCTTCTCGTAAATTTCGAGGGGGTGCAATATCTCGGATTTCGCCTCATCATACCTACGCTCCCGATACCAGACCCTAGCCTGGAGATGGGTCGCTGGCGGCGTGCGACCTCGTGTGTTCGACGTGAGTGGATGGCGGTCAAAGCTGCTTTCCCGGAGGAACAGCTCCACCAGGCCATGATGGACCCAGAACAGTAAAACGTGATTGTTGAGGGAGGATGGGATCTCGAGGGCTACTTTGTAATGACCAATCGCCTTCTCTCTCCCGCATTTGGAGCGATGTATTTCGCCAAGGAGGCAGCAACTCTGGCAGACCTGATATTTTTCTCCAAGGTTCACGGAGAGGTCGATCGCGCGGAATGCTGCTGCTTCTGCGGTGTCTTGTTAGTTGTCGCTGTACAACGACGAGGCAAGGTAATTTGAGCACCGCACTTGTCCTGACGTGTCGCCGAGCCGTTCATAAATTTCCAAAGCTTCCTTGACCTAGGGTATCTGTTAGTTTTTCACGCTATTATTCCTCGCTACCGATTAAGGGGTCACACGCTCCCGACGAGACGTAGTATAAAGTAGCCACCCCGTTCGCTTTTGTCCTCACTCCCAAGTCGCAAGTCGCTCTTACTCTACTGAGGACGCGTCCAGATTCTAGTTTGCCTAAAATCTAACAGTATCCCTTCATTGTAGAGACGGAGTAGTCTGTTAACATTGGATAGGTCCTGCAATGTGTCAGCAACCCATCCATCATTCCCTCGTTTCCTCCAGAGTCCCAAGGCATGAATAAGGAGCCTTCTACACTCCTCATGATTCCCAAGTGAATTAAACAGCTTCGAGAGCATGACCGAGCACCGTGGCTTGGAAGGATGACTGTCTGGGAGCCTCACCACCTCGGGCCCAAGCACAGTCAGCCGTGGTTTGTGCCAAAGGAGGTGGTACATGAAATCAAAACAAGCGTCCCAGACAGCAGTAGAATTTACGTCAATTGTTGTGAAGACATCGAGAAGGTGTTCAATGGTCACATCCTCTGACATGACCCATTTTGTTTCTTCAAAGCGAGGGTTGTCGGGACTGAAAGCGGCTGATAGTCGTTGGAAGCATCTTGCTTTGGTCTCGCGGTAGAGTGAGGATGATTTTGGGTCCTTGGGGCTGAGATAATCTCGGAGTGGTGCAAGCGTTGTGACAAGTCCGTCACTCCGATACATTAGGAAGGATGCAGAACGTATCGAAGATGTTGCTTCTATCAGAGATGCCCGGGAACAACCAGTCGAGGTTGTTCTCGTCGACACCCCGGGGGAAGAAGGCGACGATCCCGAGAAGTTCCCGGGCACGAGGTCCAAGTTTCAGGAACATGAGCGATCCGAGCGATAGCTCGATCGTGGTATCGAGACTCTTGTTGTGCGTCGTCCGAAGCACAGCCGTCTGTTGTTGCCCCCACTCCTTGGCTAACCGACTGGAATCCCATCTGTTTTGATGGGCGACCGTCGCAAGGAGGGTGATTGACAGTGGATGGAAGTCAAGTTGCTTCAGAGTGTCGTCAACAAGGTGAGGCTGCCCGGCGCCCTTGTAGATGCGATAGAAGGCCTCGCGTGCAGCCTCCATTGACAATATCGGGACGTTGATCGCCTCGCAGTCGGGAAGCACAGCGGAGATGCGAGAGGTGATGAGCAGCCAGACATTGCTGGATCGACTTAGTTCCTTTACTACGGCGTAAATCTCCGGAGATTCTGACCCCTGTGGATCGAGGATGGATTCCGCGTTATCAACGACTATGACTATATCCTTGGAGAAGAGAAATTGGCAGAGGGGGGTCAGATCCTCAGGGGTTTCGACGCCTGCGCCAATGACCTTGGAGGGGTGGCGGAGGAAATGGGCACAGGAGGAGGGGAATTCATCGCAGCGGATGAACCAACGGTTGTCGCCAAACCGCTGCTTGATGAGATTATGACGAAGGACGGTTAGGGCGATGGAGGTCTTACCATTCCCGCCAGCACCGATGAGAGCGATGGTAGTGAGGTCCACGGCAAAACCGACAATTTGTTCGACCAACTCGTCGCGTCCGAAGATCCTCGGTGCCTTCACCAGATACTCTGGATGCAAAGGTAAGACACTGAATCTATCTGTAGCTGGAATGTGGCCTAATCGGGGTCTGCGTGACGTGAGCATTTATTTCGTGGCGGATGAAGTACGAGCAACACTCACTGGCTGGTGCGGATCGTTAACACCTTGGTGGTTTTTCAGGATCTTTGAAACCACGACCTCGGTTTTCGCAACGCCCACCTGGACTTTTGAAACGACGGTGTATGTGCTCGTTGCAGTTACGTGGACATTTAGAGTGAGTTCGGTCTGGGGGCGAAAAGTCAGCATTAGCCACATAGAGACTACGGAACACACGTTCAAGACAAGAACAATCCTGTCTGGCTCCTGCTTCCAGCTGGCGATCGCATCCTTGTCGTTCTTTGTATGGAACGGTCGAGACGCCAAGCTCCGTTTGCTCTGTTTCACAATCTTCTGTTGGATTATTGTGACCGCTCTGTGATTGAATCGATAGCATCATCAACAGAGATGCAATACCACTGCCCCTGGTTCAACTCACGCAGTCAGCTCCTCAATTGCTTCAGAGACAGAGCTACTCAGTTCACTCAATCTCTTCCCGTCCAAACTCCGGCTAAGCGCGGTGCAGACGTTGGCGCAGGCCAATCAGAGATCGACGTAGTCTGCCTCATTAGCCGTTGATTCCTATCTGCGTTCTAGCTTGCAATTGGCTGACACAAAGAGGAGGGAAACGCACTTTGACCACGGTGAGGATTTCCTTGACGATACTAAAAGCAGCCGTGGCTGGTTTTATACCATTTGTTGCCTTCTTGGCAATATCCAAGGCCGCGATGGCCACATTCAACACAGAGATGATGTTCTCCCAATGTTCTGTTTCTTGTCGTTGGTAGCCATGGGCTCAGAGTTGAGGGAGAGGGGAAGACGTGATAGCCAGCAGGCCGCGAGGAAGATTCCGAACGACAAGGATGGGCCGCAACCAACACGTCACGTTGGACAGACAGCAGGGCCATTCAAGGAAAAGGCCGTGAGCAATTTGACGTGATGGAGGGAGGCTTGGGGGGGCGTATGACCCAAGCCCATCCCACTATTCAAGCCAGTGGAGGTGGAGATTTCCATTGAAGTCGCAGTGACCGAAGAATTTTCAAATTTTCAAAGGGTCACTGGGTTGTCTGTCTTCGCTCTCTGCGGCAGGCCACATCATCGCTACTTTGCTACCTCCATCCTACCTCGTCGAACGTTGTAAGCACGAAGAATTCAGCACGTATCCCTGCCACGTTCCCGCCCATTGTCGCCACCGTCGTAAAACAAGAAGCCCCTTCCCAACAATCAACGCCATCCGATATCCCGTCCATCATGCATCAATCTCCGTCGTGTCAGGCCGAGTGACAACCGCTCCCTGAGCTCGACGCCTTCAAATAACTCTACAGCCAGACATCGGAATACGGGTCAGGGTGTGATGCTGATCGCCATTACGATCGATGACCACGATTGGTGGAATGAAGTTACAGATTTGAACGTGTCGGCCGTCCCTGGTACAACGGAAACGATGGTGAGGTGAAAGAGGTGGTTGTCAGTGTAGGAAACCATCAAATTTACGCATGGGATGGAGACCGGAGTTGTCTGAGTCCTCTCAGAGGCATCCATGCCCGCGTTCCACATCCCCACCTCCCCATTTGCCACTCTACAACAATCGTTTTGCAAGAGACACTGCACAATACTCGAGGCGATTTTCGTTGGATTGAACTCTCGCCTACTGGTGTAATTGTCGTACCTGAAATGCCACTCAAACCATGCAGACGACAACCACCGCCGCGTTTGCAAGCACTTGATCATCGATCATCTCTCCCTTCACTTGACCTCACAATATCTTGATAGCAGCAAGCTCAACAACGTCTCGCTTCTCTCTCGTACCTCCGATACTATCTACGCGATGGACCACAGCCAAATCCCGTTCAGACGGGACAATATCACGACATAGGGATGCCGTCGTGGATACCGCTACCGGCTCGGGGAAAACGCTTGCCTTCGTGGTTCCGGCCCTGGGGAAACTGGTTCGGAGGGAACAGAGGCTGAGTCCAAACCAAATTCGCGCACTCACTATCAGTCCCACGAGGTCTGTACTTGTCACAACCACGAGAGTCCACGAGACATAACATACTTTCTTTCACAACTCAGGGAGCTCGCAACTCAGATACACTCCGTCATAACGCAATCTCTTTCTACGCAGCCTACCCCAATAATGTCGCTTTCCCTGAGCTCGGACGACAATACCCCCCAGCCTACTTCTCGTATCTTCCAATGTTTCCCCCTCTCAAGGCATAAAGAAGCTCCTGTTTCAAAGTTTCGATAAAATAATCGGTACCCCAGGACGGACCGAGGAATCCTTGTTGGGTAAAGGAAGGGTAGTGTGAATGCCAAGGAACTTAAGATCTTGGTCTTTGAGGAGGCAGACCGACACCCCACCAGCGCAAACGCTATACTCAGTCTCTTAGACCTTGGTTTTCGGAGTGTCTTCGCGCGTGTCCTCGCTCATCTACCGAAACAACGGAGAACCGGTCTGTTCGATTCGATGATGACCGACACTGACCGCGTCACAGTATCCGCACTGGTTCGCACAAGGCTGTGTAACCGAGCGAAAGTGGTTGTCAAAGTTCAATCAAAGGAGACGAGGGTTGCCTGAAGCCTGTCAAGGCAAATGCGATACGATCAAAGAACGGCGTGTTCCCGCTAGGTGACTTCTGTTTCTTGTCAGTTCGGTGATCTGTCAACCCTGAATCAAACCGTAGTCTTCAGAACTTCTGCCTCGTTTGCAAGACATCAGAAAAGTTACTTTGATTGTGTCAATTGATTCATAGCGAGTGTGAAAATCACGACATTTCTCGGTTCATCGTCTCTTTCCACTTGGATATGCGCAGGCTACTTCTATCACGTAAGTCCACCGTATGACCCATACACCTCGCTCATTCTTGTCTGTCCGCCAGACACTCCCACCACTACTTTCGTCCCGCGTGATCTGTTTCTCCATCCACGGCTGCCTGCGATCAGCTACCCCTCCGAGAGCCCTAACATCATTTACATCTTTCCACACGTCACCCGGTCCCCAAGTCATTTTCTCACAGATGTGGGCCGGACAGCACTAGCTGGAAAATCCTCGGGACGTGCGATTGTGCCGCTGGCCAGAGGAGGACATAGACCATAGGTGCATCTTCTTAGCCCTCACGCCTTGAACAATACCAACAATACCCTCTTTTCTTTGGTTGGTCACGTCATTCACTCAGGTTTTATGGCTGTCCGCAAGTTATCATTGAAAAAAAAGGTTCCTTATTGCCAAGACTGGTGTTGTCGTGGCAGAAGAGGGAAAGGGGGGGAGGGGGGAAGACGGACGACCGCGACCACCCAAGTCTGTTACGGTAAATCTGGGCCGTGAGGATGTGATAATCTTTGCATCTGGTGGACTAGCCCTTGACCGCAACTATGAGCTCAGCAGGCCAACACGCTACTCACGAGCGTAAATATACACAACTGCAAGCACCAACCAGACTCCTCCACGCTGCCCAACCTTGACCACAATCATCACGGGTGATCCAACCCTCCACCTTGTAAATACGGCTCAACTGTAATCTTGGATTATGACGGATTGCGAGCACGAGGCGGGGCAACCGTGATACAATCGGTTAAACCGCAAGTTCAACGTTCGGGATTCACCCGTCACAGGCCGGACCCACGGGTAAGAAACCTTCCCGTCGTTGTTCGGCAGGTCTCTGCACCTCTGATGGTCCGCCTTGTCTATTCCTCTGGCTGGACACGTGAGCTTGGGCGGCGTTTAGCTTGATTATTTCCCGACTAGAGCATATTGACCTTGCCGCGGGGGTGGAGGAGACGCGGTTACTCGATTAAAACATCTGGTAAGACAATTGTTGGTCGGTGTCGGCGGAGTGGTGCAGCTATGTTATGTTACAGCGGCGGGAGTAGCATGTAGCCGAAACCTTTTTGGCTGACTCTAACGATGACCTGCCTTTTGTGATAGCCATCTCATCGAAAAGGCCTTCGAGTCGGGTACATTTATACGTGAGGCGCGCGGTTCAAACAAGCGTTGGCATCTACAGGGGATATGTGCACACTTGTCCGAACCACGGTGCAAGGGTAGGGCCTACTGCATCACAATAAGCAAAACCTAAAGAACGTCTGAGAGCAGCGCGAACGAAACGAAAATAAACAAGTATGAAAAACTTGTATAAGCCCGTGGGCTTGGAAGGATGACCGTCTGGGAGTCTAATGACCTTCGACCCCAGCACAGTGAGCCGTGGTTTGTGCCAACCGAGGTGGTGCATGAAACTGAAACGAGTGTCCCAGGTATCGCCGGAGTCTTCATCGATTGTTGTGGAGACGTCGAGAAGGTGCTCCGTGTCCACATCCTCTGACACGATCCATTTCGATCCTTCGTAGTCGGGCTTATCGGGATCGACAACGGCTGACAGCCGGTGGAAATAGCATTCCTCGGTTGCGCAGAGGAGAGGTGATGATTTTGGATCCTTCGGACAGATACTCTCGGAGTGGCGCAAGCATCGTGATGAACCTGTCACTCCGATATGTCAGGGAAGGATGCAGAACGTGTCAAAGATGCTGGTTCTGTCGGAGATGTCTGGAAACAACCAGTCAAGGTTGTTCTCGCCGACATCCTGAGGGAAGAAGGCGACGATCCCGAGCAGTTCCCGGGCACAAGTGTCTAGTTTTAAAAACATCGGGCATGCGAGCGACAACTGGATTGTGGCAGCGAGACTTTTGTTGTGTGTTGTCTGAAGCATGGCTGTTTGTCGTTGTTCCCGTTCTTTAGCCAGTCAACTCGTGTCCCACCTGCTTTGGTGTGCAACTCTTGCAAGGAGTGTGATTGACAGTGGGTGGAAGTCGAGACGTTTCAGAACGTCGTCAATAAGACGGGACTATTCGCCACATTTGTAGATCCGATAGAAGGCCTCGCACGCAGCCTCCATCAACAATGTCGGGATGTTGATCATTTCGCAGTCGAAGGCACGGTGGAGATACGGGAGGTGATCAGAAGCCAAACGTTGCTGAACTGACCCAGTTCCTCCACTGTAGCGTAGATCTCCGAAGACTCCGGTCCCTGTGGATCGAGAATGGATTCCACGTTGTCGAGGACTATGAGCATGTCCTTGAAGGATAGAAATTACCGCAGGGGGGTCAGATACTCAGGGTCCTCGACGCTCGCGCCAATAACCTTGGAGAGGTGGCGGAGAAAATGAGCACAGGAGGGGAATCCGTCACAACGGATGAACCAGCGGTTGTGACTGAACTGTTGCTCGACGCGGTTGTGGTGGAGGATGGTTAAGGCGATTGAGGTCTTGCCAATTCCCCCGGCACCGATGGGAGTGATAGTAGTGAGGCGTGCGGCAAAACCGAGGATCCATTCGACCAATTCGTCGCGTCCAAAGATCCTTGGCGCTTGAGGTGGAGACTCGCCGGCGCCAGATGCAAGTGTAAGATGAGGAATCGACCTGGCTGAGGTTGCTGACCTTGGTGGGGTCTGGGGGACGGTGTGCATTCATTCAATGATGGATGGAGTCCAGGTGACACTAACCGACTGGTGCGGATCAATAACCTTTTCCTGGCTCTTGGGCATATCCTGAATGTTGGAAATAATGGCCTCTGTATTTGAAACTACGACCTCTGTCTTCGAAACGCCGCGCTGTACTTCATTGACTTCGCGTTGGACCTCAGAGACAATGGAGCGCGCGTTTGCGACGCCTGGCTGTACCTCCAAAACAGCGGTGTATATGGTTGTGGCGGTTATGTGGATATTGAGAGTAAGCTCAGTCTGGGGGCGAAGAATTAGTACTCGCCACATCGAAATAACGGAGCGCGTGTTAAAGACGAGGACAATCCTGTCGAGCTCCTGCTTCCAGCTGGCGATCGCCTCCTTGTCGCTCCTTGGGTGGAAAACTCGAGACGCGAAATTTCGTTTACTTTTTTTGACGATCTTCTGTCGGATTACTGTGACCGTTCTGCGGTTGGATTGATATCATCGTCAACAGAGAATGGAATCCGACCGTCCCCGGTCCAACTCACATCGTTAGCTTGAGAAACAGAACCGTCCAGTTCGCTCGATCTCTTCCCGACTGAGAGCGGTGCAGACGTCAGTGCAGGCCAACCCGAGATCGACGTAATCTCCCTCATTAGCCATTGACTCCTGTCTGCATTCGAGCTTGAAATCGGCTGGCACAGAGAAGAGGGCAACGTACTTTGACCACGGTGAGGATTTCCTTGACGGTACTGAAAGCAGCCGTGGCCGGCGTTATCCCACTCATATCCTCCTCCGCAAAATCCAAGGCCGCGATGGCGGCATTTAATGAAGAGATCGCGTTCTCTCGACGCTTCTGTTTCTTGTCGTTGGTAGCCATGGGTTCAGAATCGAGGGAGAGGAGGGAACGTAGTAGCCAGTAGGCCGCGAGGAAGATCCCGAACGCTCATGGAGACGGGCGGTGATCAGCAAGTCACGTTGGATCGACAGCAGAGCCATTCCATCAAGGGAGGGGGCGCCGTAATTAACTTGACGTGATGGAGGAGTGTTGGAGGATGTACGATCCGAGTCTATCCCGTTGTTCAAGGTCACGGGTCCCCGTTCGAAGACCATCAACGACGTGTAGCACATAAAACATTCGGACTCTGGTTAGGCCATCGTTCAGGACGGAGGGCACGACGAAGTAACGCTGTAGCGGCGGTAGCTTAGAGTCATTCAAAGGAATTGATCTCTTTCATTCGACAGCATTACGACGAAGTTGAGAGGTAGTTCGAGTTCGCAGAAGGGAACCGATGGCACGGTCGGGGGAATGTTGTTCGAATCTCTACGGCCGACGACCTGCTAGCATGCACCCCTGCTACGTTCCCGCCTGCATCCTCTAGCCGCTCTATCGAGATTCGGAGGCAGGTGTGCGGTCCTCAGTACCAGGATGTTTGAATGCAGGAGAACAGTGAGATTTCTCGCCTGAGATAGGGAGGTAGAGGAGATTGGGGGTTTACAATGTTGACGATGGCCACGAAAACGGTTTATAGTGTTACAATTACAAGACGATACGGCTGCATTGAAGGGAATCACGCCTTGTTTACTTCCTGCTGGACCTTGCCCTTCTCTTTGCGCACATCCCCTGATGATTCCACCGTTAGTTGACGCCAAGGGTAGGGAGATATGGGAAATTACAACACGTACCAGAAACCTCCTGAGAGGTATCGCCCTTGAGGGAGCCAGTGAAGTTCTCGACTGCACCGGCGACACGGTCCTTGGTGCCTTCAACGTAGCCTTGAGCCTGGGCCTGCTTGTGCTCAACATCGCCCTCAGCTTGACGCTTCTTGCCAGACGTCTGGAACGACTCAAGCCCGGTCACGTTGCCGATGGTCTCCTCCACCTTTCCGGCAACGTTCTTGACGTTTCCGGTCATCTTGCTGTCGACGAGCCAAGTGTGAGAGTTGATAGTGGGAAGGGTGGGAGAGTGAGGACTACGAACCTTGGATCAGAAGACATTGTGGTTTACAGCAGTGGTATGGTGCGATTGGGAGAAGCGATGGGGGAGTTTGGTGAGGATTCAAGGAGAGACCGAGCGCATATATATACGCAGAGAGAGGGGGGAAACTCTGCGGAAATGACGTAGCGGTGGTTCACGATCGAACCAGGAATGAAACTAGTGACGTAACAGGAGAGGGTTCAGACCAGTGTTGGACGGCCACTGACCGCAATCAATCGCTCGAAGCTACCCACCGCGCTGGTTGTCGGTCTTGTCCGGTGGTCCTCACTCGGTCAATGGGGTGTTTATGGTTGACGATCGCGAGTGGGGCCACCGGCAATCACCATCCATTCGGCCCACATAGGCCGAAACACTGGCATTTTGCCTCTCTTGATGCCATGTGGGAAGAAAATGTCACCGAAAGGCCCGAAAGCCGTGATTCGTCAAAGGCAGTAGCCGCTACCGGGCTGCCACCCGGCACAACACTGGTTCAGAAGAAGAGTCTCTGCCGGCTCTTGCCAGAAGTGCGAGAACGCGGTCTGGATTTCTCGGCGGACTGCGCCTGCCCAGGCTCCTACCCAGCCGTCGATGAGCGGAGAGGTCAAGGGTCAGTTGTACCGTAAACAGTGCCTATGAAATTTTCCTTTTTCGGTCGTAGAAGTTATACCTTGTCCACTCAAGGGCAGCTGGCATCAGGCTCCTTCCCAACCTCTTGATAAGGCAAACTGATTTTTTCCTGTTTTGGTGGTAGAAGTGGTGTTGGTATGCCTCATGAGTGGCTGGCTTCAAACACATGTAAACAAACCCAGTTTGGACAATACAACAAATTTTTATGTCCTCGAAACTAGATTAGGGTCTTGGAGAGTGCTGTTGTCATGCAGGAAGGGTGAAAGGGTAAATTATTAGCCAAAGAACAGGACTAGTAATGAAGGGAGGAGTATACTTAGAAAGGGGAAAGAGGGGAAGAGCAACCCCAATCCCAAAAACCCCTTTGACCCCCAAGGGTTAATGATGAGAAGAATGGAAACAGGCATAGCCTTATCAGCACTTGGAATGGAACAGAGAATCTACCAAGGAATGGAAGAACCTGGAAGATCAAAGGCTGTGCTTCTTCCCAAACAGAACAGCCTCAAAACAAGCTAGAAGGTGCCCTAGAAGAACACCACAGCCACCATTTCAGAAGTGCACAGCCTCCCCATATGAAAGGCTCACTTCTATAGCTCAGAAGCCACAAGTGGAGAGAAAAAGGTGTACTCAGAAGACCAAACAAGGGTAGAACCAATGTGGGAAAGAAGGCCAAACAACAGTAGGTAGATAGTATATAAAGAACCCATCCACAGGTCTAAGAGGTAACAGAGAACCCACCTTCCTTGACCACCAACCACCACCATCACCTACCAAGCACTAAGCTCAAGCTCTTAAATCCAAACTCTACCTCTTAAGCCTGTGTGATCTAGCTATATTTGAGCAATCACATAGACCTTGTCAGTTTATTATTTAAGTGAACAAAACTCAAGAATCCACCAGGATCTTACGACGTTCTAGTACAGTTCCTCCAGAAGGTTCGAATCTCGAAGGAAAGAGATTACTTCTGCCTGGGGAATCCTAGACACAGGATTAGGATCATCTTGAGAGAGACTCTGTCAGTTCTCACAAACACTCATCCTCTAAAGAAGCAGGAATATTAGGTAAGGCCCAAGGAAAGAGAAGA
>QFEV01000551.1:0-38129 GCA_003316405.1 Thelephora aurantiotincta
TTACTTCTGCCTGGGGAATCCTAGACACAGGATTAGGATCATCTTGAGAGAGACTCTGTCAGTTCTCACGAACACTCATCTTCTGGAGAAGCAGGAATATTAGGTAAAGTCCAAGGAAGGAGAAGAACTAACCAGGTGTGATAGGTTTAGCTGGGCACTAAAAACACTAGAACCCCTCCAAGACACCACTGAGGAGGTGATAAAATCCTCAGCGAACTCAACAGGTAGCAGCTGGAAAGTCCGAAACCCTGCTGAGCCTGTGGAACTGGGATACCCAGTCAGCCTTGCTTGACATACAAGCAAAACCGTGTGAAGAAGTTCCCTTATCTGGAACCCAAGACCCTTCACAACCCGACAGCGTGAGTCACTGGTAGCAACAAACTTAAGTCTGTGGTACATGGGTAATGACGTGAAGGGGAGACTCGTGTATAGTATCCGCTGCTTGAGTTGATGCCGGGTGAGTTGGAGACCATTGTTTTGTGAGAGAATGATGTGACGGCAGAGTGCTTCCCGAAAAAAAGTTGCGCCATAGTTCTTCACAAGATCATCCAAGTCAACGGCCTTGAGTGACGGCCACTTCGCAAGGGTTGGTGTTCCATTGAATACCATTGATGTCGGATGCAATACAATGCTTGATTGAGCACCGAGCTGCCAATCCAGGTAATTTTGATGCTGCAATACCTTCTCCTTCCGTTCTAACCAGACGGTCATTTGACTATACTCGTCCCGGTGGTTTGTTGCCCGATATGCATCCTTTGCAAGGTCAATGTGGAGCCGTTCCATATACTCCATATTGTAATTGTCTGTCGTGCCAAATAGTTGAATTGATTCAACATAGTGTGCGAGCGAGTGTAACTTCGGGAGGTTGAAATTTTCCCGGATGCCAAGAACAACAAATACCTGTTTGTGTTCATGAAACCGTTTGAGGGATTGTTGGAGGAGGTGAAGGGTTTTGGTGGTGTGGAGTGGGTATTGAGCAAGGTACAAAAAGTCAAGGAGAGAATGGACAGAGCAGACAAGCTGCAGTGGGGGTGTTTCGTTGGGGAGTTTCAAGTCCAAAATAAGCCCAAGGAGTACTCGGCACATATCTGCATGTTCTTTCCCAGTTGGATGGGAAAAAGTTGAGATTCCCTTTGAAAATGAGCGGATGTTGTGGTTGGGAGGGAGACACTTGGAACGAGCATCAATTTCCTTTTGACCAAATGCACTTGTAACCCAGGATAAGAGATGTTTCATCATACCCTGATACAGCTGATGCAAGATGTCGGGGGTGATAGCAAGGTAGATATCTGACCATGGGAGTGATTCCCAAAATGGATGGGCGATGGGCTTGATCCCGGCATCAGCACATGCGGACACATACCTACTGGGATCATTTTCAAATGTTGATAGTGCCTCCAGGACCTTCGCAAGGTCTCAATACTGATAATGGTTATCAAGTTGTCCAAGCTCCCCTTGCTCTGTGGGACACTTGGGGCAGTCACCTGTTTTACATCCAGAAACAAGCACTTGCTCAGGATAATCACCAACAAAACAGGCAAAAATTGGGAAGGTCCGACGGATGACACCATCACCAGAGGACATCAGGATGCCAGTTTCTCCTGCAGATCTCAATGGTTTCAACATGTGGGAAATGCAGTAGTGGAAGAGGTTTGCAACCATCCAGCGACGCAATGCTTTGTTCTGTACATGATTGAGTGGAGTTGTTGGAAGGTAGCCAAGGAGGATGTGGGTCCATTGGGATGGTTTGCGGCAGAGTTCCTTTGGGATATTTCCAATTGTCATGTAGACTGGGTATGCTGACTTTGTCCCAAATGAAACAACCCGTGTTTTGTCAGAGGAGATGAGAATGGGCACAACTGTGGCACCAGGGGAAGTTTTCTCAAGTTCCTCCTGAATCAGTCATCAGATAATGATATGATATGATATGAGAAATGAGACCTACTTGGATTGTCCACCACCATTTGCCAGTGTGCGTCTCAGAGTACATCCGAATGTTTTTGTCAGGGGAGGTATAATGTTTCTCTGGAGCATAGGCCAAAAAATGTGCAAGGTCTGGGTTGCCATAAAGTGCAGAGATGCACTGCATGATGTCTCGGTGGTAAAATGTGTACTTTTGACCAGCAATCTTGACTTCCTCCCAAACAAACTGAGGGAGCCCATTTGGGAGTTTCTTATCAATAATCTGATTGAGTGTCTCCGCACTTGAGAATGAGAGACCAAGTTTTTCAACAACCTGGGTGGAGTTAGTATATGTACAGTCTATGAGAAATATTTGGCTCACACCGTCAATCCTCAACAGTTCTGACAGTGCTGTTGAACTTGGGCCACGTAGTTTTGCCCACCGGGCAATCTCCCACTCCATGCGTGTTGAGAACGGGGCCCATTCAGTTGTGGCATTGTGTTCCGTACCAAGGGCGTGGGAATATTCTGTATAGCTTGCATGCTCTTGGCGTTCTGACAACACCTCCCCAGCTCTACCACCAAATTTGACAATTGTAGGGATTCTGTCACCTCACACTCCTAATATAGTCAGAAAGATGTTCACTGTATTAGGGGGGATACATACCAGATTGTGTGCCAGGGGCCTCACACTGGGGACAAGATGCAGTTTTCTGACCAGGTACACTGCAAGTACACTGCAAGGAAATGGATAATGTACTGACCATATACCCACTCAGCACACTCCAATTACATTTGGAATTTTCCCAGCCAGTTTTCCTGCAGTTTCCCAGCCCAGGGAATTTTTGGTACATTTTAAATGTCCCCACCCAGTATTTCTTTCAGGAAAACCTCAAGGACATTCAAAGTGTTCCCAATCAGTGTCCCTGCAGTGTCCCTGCACAGTACACTCAAAGTTTTCTTTCAGTTTTCCAGCTGGTGCCCTCAAAGTGTACCCAGGGGGTAAAATGGGCAGAACACTGTGAATGTTCCAAGTCATGTGACCAGAGTTTCCCCATTGGGAACACTGTGGGAAAACCGAGAATTTCCTGAAAGAAGTTCCCATGGTTTACCCGAGTGGCTCATTCAGAATTTCCCTTGGGTGGTGTATTTGCAGTGTACCAGGTTGAGAAAATTTAAAATGAACTGAGGCAGTGTACCTGCAGTGTTCCTGAGTGGCACATTTGAAATGTCCTCATGGTGTTCCCACAGTGTACTGAGCTCAGTGCATTTCAAATGGAAACTGGGAACACTGCAATTACATCTGGGATTTTCCCGAATTTGCAATTTCCTTGAGATGTGATTGCAGTGTTCCCAGTTTCCATTTGAAATGTACCAAACTCGGTACACTGTGGGGACACCATGAGGACATTTGAAATGTGCCACCCAGGAACACTGCAGGTACACTGCCTCAGTTCATTTTAAATTTTCCTGACCCAGTACACTGCAAATACACTACCCAAGGGAAATTCTGAATGAGCCACTCGGGTAAACTGTGGGAACTTCTTTCAGGAAATTCTCGGTTTTCCCATGGTGTTCCCAATGGGGAAACTCTGGTCACATGACTTGGAACATTCACAGTGTTCTGCCCATTTTACCCCCTGGGTACACCCTGAGGGCACCAGCTGGAAAGCTGAAAGAAAACTTTGAGTGTGCTGTGCAGGGACACTGCAGGGACACTGATTGGGAACACTTTGAATGTCCTTGAGGTTTTCCTGAAAGAAATACTGGGTGGGGACATTTAAAATGTACCAAAAATTCCCTGAGCTGGGAAACTGCAGGAAAACTGGCTGGGAAAATTCTAAATGTAATTGCAGTGTGCCGAGTGGGTATATGGTCAGTACATTATCCATTTCCTTGCAGTGTACTTGCAGTGTACCTGGTCGGAAAACTGCATCTTGTCCCCAGTGCCATCCTCAGCCTCCATTTCATCGTCATCATCATCGTTGTCGTCGTTGTCATTGTCGTTGTCATCATCATCATCATTGTTGTCGTCGGTGAATGTGGAGGTGGCCTCGTAAAAGGGGGATGAGAAGACATCAGGTAAAGGTGGGGGTTCTTGGTTTGAAATGTCAAGCATCTGAACATTGGGAGCCGTGGGATGGGGAATACTCAGAGAATTTGTGGATGCGTCAACATATCTGGGCATTAACCCATCTTGCAGTGAACCACAGCAAGGGTCATGAGAGAAACGTAGATGGTTCACATAACCCCCAGGGGCGAATTCCCGCCCGCATCCAGGACAACTGTCTCTGGTAGGACTCATTCAAGCAAGAGAAGAAAACCTGGCATGAAGGGAGAAGGGATAAGCGAAACATCAGGACAGTTAGCGAGTAATCTCAGGACCCAGACCTGTAAATTTAACCGTAGCGTACCTTATAAAGCAAGGTGCGTGCAAATATAGTTTACCACCTCTCCCTCTGTGCCCAGACCCAGTCTCTCACGTCTTCTCACTGAATCAAAACACCATGAAGAACAAATCTTCTGCACCTACCCCACAGCATACCACTCGTTCCACTGCAAAGGGTGCAAATATTGACAATGACTCGGCAGAAAACCCCCCCGCAAAAACTCCAACGAAAAGTAAGCCTCACCATATCTGCATAGTCACAATGGGCATTTGACTCACTCAACAGAGGCTCCAAAGCAAAAGAGAGCTGACACCACAGCCAAACAAGTCAAGAAACCCATGCACACAGTAGTCCAGGAAGGAGGACTGGTAGAATGCAATGGCGGTGACTTGACTCCAAATGGTGCCACCGGCCCTACAGAGCAAGGTAACACTGGGGGCAAGGGCCTATGGAAACAGGTGGGAACATGTAAGAAACATGCAAGACAGTGGATCAATTTTCTCTCAATGTAATTTTCAATTAAATATTGGGAACATTTGAGATAATACCTGCAGATATTTTCAACTCTTAATCACTGATTACATTTTGGGAACATTTGACATGATATCTGTGCATTTTCTCAACACTTAATCACTCATCACATATTGGGAACATTTCAAATGTTCCCACCAATGTTCCTCAAATTTTTCTAACCCAATCTCCAAAATGTTCTCTTCATGTATCTTGCATTTTACACAGTCGTAACTCATGGTTCTTTAATGTATCCCAAAACAAGCCTATGTTCCCTAAATTAGCCCAGTGGGAACAAACAAAAAACCATTTTGGGAACATGGGTGGGAACATTTGAAATGTTCCCAATATGTGATGAGTGATTAAGTGTTGAGAAAATGTACAGATATCATGTCAAATGTTCCCAAAATGTAATCAGTGATTAAGAGTTGAAAATATCTGCAGGTATTATCTCAAATGTTCCCAATATTTAATTGACAATTACATTGAGAGAAAATTGATCCACTGTCTTGTATGTTTCTTACATGTTCCCACCTGTTTCCATAGGCCCTCACCCCCAGTGTAAACAATTGTTCCACGATAAAGTTTTATCAGAATCCTCACCAATGGTCAGTCACCAGCCATTCAGTCATCGCAACCAAGATGACCGGGCGGAAGGCCCCACCGAGACCACAGTTGTCTTTGGATTCCGAAGCTGAGGAAGAGGATGGTCATGCCAGTAGTCCATCGAATGTCCCTCTTTTGAACAGAGGGTGACTTACCGCACAACAGATCACGATGGCATCTCCAATGCAGAAAGTGACGAGGAAGGAACAAGCCCCCCGACTGCGGCAAACCTCCTCGAAGAGGTAAATCCCTCACCAAACTCCATGCAATCGGATGGTGATGTTTCGATGCAGCACCCGATACCAGTCGAGACGGTGACAGGTGGCCAGGGTTACAGTGGGAACAGCGGGACCAATGGTGCTGCAGATACCCAGCAAATGGTGAGTTGCCCTGTACCTGAGCTCCAACTGGATGAAAAAACTCATGATGGGCAGAATGGGAAATGAGCCAATAGAATTCTCGATGAGGTATGCATGTTCACCATATCTTGAGAGATGTCTTGCGACTCTATTTTGCAAATAAGGTTCCGGTCCTTAATTGCTCTGCAAACAGCGGGGGGGATAATGCACCAATGACTCTCACCCAACCCGTGTACCAGCCAGCATATTCTTCCCCCCATAACATCGCACAGCCTCCCAAACTCCCAGTCGTCACCCTTCCACCGGCACCACATGAGGCTCCTCTGATGATGACGCAGCAGGCCCTTCCACAGCCATGGCCATCCGTTACAACTCTGGTGGTTCGAGAAAGTGGTCGCTTTCAACAATCAGATCAAACCTGAGAGATTCAAGTCTGCCTGGGGGCCGCCGTGTGAAGGGCGAATGCAAACCTCATGTTCCTTGATTCATTCCCTAATTTGCATTGCAGGAACGAATGGTTGGCCTCGGCTTTGAAGATAGAATTGAATGAACATCGGAAATGGTGTGTGGTCATAGCAGCAGTAGATGACTGCGCACGACATGAAGAGAGATACTTCAGACAATTGCTATCCATGGTAGAGTGTTCCACTGATGGTGATAACGACACAATCGCTGATGACTCACTCGCACCAGATCAATGGCAGATGGTGTACATTCCGCCAGGGTGTCGTTGATATGGCACGGACCCTCGTCATCTCCCAGGAGTCAATTTACGGCCTTTACAGAGACCCTTCTAGTGGCACCAATCCCGAGGTACGACAGGCTGCAGATGACCTCATCTCCAATGATACATATCACTTCGGTAAAACTATAGTGGTGAGCAGATCACCAACTCCGAACTCCACCTTCTGAGGCTAACTTTCCGTAAGGGTGCCACTGATCCTGCCACTCCATACCAGCACCTGGAGGTCTTCACAGCACTTGCACATTATTTTAAGGGTCGGGATGCAGTGGGCACCCTGTACAAGGATTGGATGCCAAGCGGGCAGCACGGGAACCAAATTCCCAATGCCATGTTGGCACTAACTGCAACGGCCGTAAGTATCCGTCCTTCAGTTCACAGATTATCGATGCCACCTCACCTCCACACAAAGATTCAGGTTGCTCTCGAGGATATTGTTGCGGGACGACATTCACCCTTCTCAGAGAAAGCCTGTCGCGATAAATACTGAAACCACTTGAGCACGATCCAGGGCGTGACAGTCTCCTCCAATGCCGGCAACCTCAAGTACGCTCGCATGATGTCAAATGTCTACCAGGGAACAATGTGAGTGTCCTCGTTTTTCATCACTCTCAGGTGGGTAACGTCTCTGTGAAGGGGTTATTTAGCAAACGGTCGGCCAACTCAAAAGCCCAGAAAGATTGGCACAGTAGACGTAGACCACATGGCGGTCTAAATGGGATCTTGTACGGCTTAAAAATATATCTCCAAAATTTAGGGTTTTCGTGTTTCGTAAAACTGGCTTCCCAATCGAATAATAAAATGCATTCACGCAATAATTTTCAAAGGAAAAGTGACCTACAAACGTGCTAGCGGGTGTCTAATCAACACTATCAATGCCCTAGAGATTAACTAATCATGGCCATTGTGGTGCTATGGACTCACTATGAGTCAGATATCTAATGCAACCAAGTAGCGGGGAGCTAGCATCCAAAAGTGATTGAGTAGCGTTGTGCTAGCAGTGCGACCACCCATCCAAAAGTGATCGCCTGGGAGGACTCCCAGGCCATGGCTATGCAAGATCGAGGCACATAGTTCCGGTTAAGACCCGGCTAGTTTCGCCTGGCCTCGCCTAGCCTCACGTAGTGTCGGCTAGCCGCAGAGACTTTTCCTGATGTCAGGCTTGTCAAAGCCCTGGCCTTCATCACTTTCTGCTTCACCCTCAGATGACACAGGTGAGCCAGGCTCAGAAATGAGGTCTTCGTCTTTGCGCCCTTGCCGGCCATCAGCAAACCCACACACTCTTTGAAGTACTTCAAAGTGCTTCAAAGAGTGTATGGGTTTGCTGATGCTGCCTCCACGGTTAGCCCACACATGAGCAAGAGGCTCTGGACTTTGGGCAGGGGTTGGGGGTCCTCCGGAACTGCGCCCACTTGCTTGTGGGTCATCAACCTCCATGGGGTCTTCAGGAGGGTTTGTGGAATGCTTCAGTTTCCGATGAGAGGAGTGTGTTGGGGTGACCAGGTGGGAAATACTTCTGAGACGAGCAACCAAGTGTGCGAGGCTCAAGGAGTTGATGTTTGCCTTCCGTGCAAGGATTTTCTGGTGGGCGGTGATGGTTGCTGATGATGTAGACTTACATCCACATAGGCAGGGGGTACGATATTTCTTGGATTTCGATTTGGGCTTCTTGAGTTCATTGACCATGGGTAAATCGTGGCTGAAGGGTGGGCAGATGGAGTGGACTTGAGGTATGGGGACAAAATGAGGGTACGGTCGAGAGTTACGATAAGCATGCATGTGATCAGACCCGTTGCTGGAGCCCACTGTGGGATAGGGGCCACTTGCCGATTCTATTCCAATCGAGTACAGAAAGTACATAGGAAGATGTCCCGAGTGAGCTAAATGGAAAGGGTTGGGAAGATCATATGAAGGTTGTCTTGTTTTCGAAGTCCTGAAACTGAGCGAACAACGGAACCTAATACAGGTTCAGCGTTATCAAGGACTGTCGGCATCTCCTTTGGGGACAGGAATGGGCAGAGGAAGGCCAGATCCTCGGGGTCCTTGATGCCTGCTCCAATTATATTCGAAAGCGAACTGAAGAAATGAGGGAGAGAGGTTGAGAATTGGTCGCAGTGCATGAATCGATGGTTCTCACCGAACTGTCACTTGATCCGTCGGGGTTGAAGGCGTGAGATAGCCAGATTTTGGACGAGGTGTTAGGGGAAGAATTGATGAAAGCGCATTGGGAAGTGGATAAAGATTCACGGTCTGTGAGAGCATGTGGGCTGTGGGTTGGAAGGAGCAGAGATCCCAGACGGATGAGCATCTTCAGGAGATCCTGGACGAAGAGAATTGTTCTTAACCCGCAGCGTGCGTGAAATGGTGTTGGTATCCAATCTGCGTTCGACAAGGCGCTGTGCCTGCTGCCTCCCTGGATGGTCCGGATGTAGACATCGTTCCTGAACGTTCCAGGCACAAACAGGTTGTTGCCGTGTTGCTTTGGGGAGCGTCCGGCATTCTTGGGGGAGGAAGTGGGAGAGATGTTGCCGATTACATTCCCCATGAGAGAGGAAGAGGTGTCGAGTGAATCGGTGGATGATTGCTATGTGGAGAGAGCCGGATCGGACAAGATCGTGAGGGAGGCCTCCACTCGCAACCACCACCGACTCTCCTGCGACTCAGACCGTGGTCGCTCCTCGATGGCGTCCTTGTCCAGCGCCGTCTCATCTGGCGACCTCAGAGACCTCGTTTCCACCTCTTCATCCACCACGGTATATCCCACTGATGACACTGTCCTCGCCGTCCTCAACGCTCGTTTCCGTTCTGACAACCCGTGCATGAGGATATCGACTTCAAACCTCATCGTAGTCGACCCCTATAAGACACTTGCAAATATCAATGAAGCCTCCGCGAAGGATTACGAGGAAAGATGCTACAGGGACACAAGCATACCCCTCCCCAACGGACCGGTTCCCCATCTCCCCATCTGTATGAGTTGGCCGCAAAAACTTACCTCGTAATGAGGCGGAGGAACCAGTCGCAGTCGGTCATTTTCAGGTGCGTCCGTATCGTAGTCTCCAGGTAATTAATTCTGACTGACTTTAGTGCGGCCAAGGGGGATCATGGGTTCTGGAAAGAGTTTCAGCACCACTCTCCTCATAAACCAACTCCTTCGGTTTTTCACTCCAAAAGGGAGTCGAAAATTGCTGATCAGATTCGCGCACTCGACCCTCTTCTCGACTCATTCGGTAACACTAAAACCATGACGAATCCCAATGCTTCTCGTCACGGACGTTATCTCGAGCTGTTTTTCAATGATAGAGGCCACATTGCTGCTGCCAAGGTCCTCACTTACGGCCTCGATATATCCCGTCTCAACCATCTGTCACATGAGGAGCGGACTTGCCATGTTTTCTACCAACTTCTCCCCGGTGCTACCCCCCAGGAACGAGATTCCTGGGGTCTTGAAGATATTTCCGACTACGCCCTTCTCGTCTCTAGTGGATGCTACCGGTTGCCTGCTGGACCGTTTAGTGGCGACACCATTGCCTACAGAGACCTTCAAGCTGCACTTCGGACCCTCAGATTCAAACCCAAGAACATCTCCGTGTGCCCACCCCACGTATCGTCTTGCCGCCGGCCAACTACAGGGTATGGTGCCCGACGCATTGAAGTTACAGAAGAGCATCAGCTGTATTCAGCCTCGACGGTTTATTTTCGGCAGCAGGCAGGAGGACATCCATTTCGCAGGGCCATCTCACTTGGCCCGACATTATCGAGAGCAACAACCGAAGAGGACGATATCTCTTCCGCTGATTTTGATGCTGATCGTGAGGGCAGCGAGTCCCCGTGTGACCGCAACGCATTCAGGGGTCACCGTCGCGCAAGCGTTGACCTCCACAATTTCCACCGAGACGTTGTCAGTCACCATGCCACCACCCGTATCCCCAGTCCACCCCCCATCGAGATGGCCACCCAATATCCCGTCGCTTGTACCTATGATCACCACTCGTCTCCTACCTACTGCGGATGGTTAACACTCCCGGTTTAGGTTCATTCAACACGTACACTCATAGATTCTTCTCCCCTTCATACTCCTTTGCTTTGTCGTACAATTACTGGTTCAACGATGCTGTTTCCGTCGCTTCAGACCTTGTCGCAGCCCAGATCCTCCTACAGTTCTGGACGACCCAGCACCCTTGGGTGGTCAGCTTGGTCTTCTGGGTGTTCCTCGTCGCTGTGAATGCTATCGATGTGGGGGCTTACGGGGAACTTGGTAAGTGCCACAGACTTTGTATCTTCGCTAAAGACAATTGATTGTGCCACCGTAGAATACTGGCTTGCTTCTCTCAAGGTTGCGACAATCATAGTCTTCATCGTCCTCGGCATAGTGGTTAATGCTGGAGGAAATACCTCGCACGAATACATTGGCGGCAAGAACTGGAGGGTAGGTGAAGCACCGTTTGTTGGGGGCTTTGGAGGCTTCGCCCATGTGTTCGTCACCGCGAGTTTCGCTTGTGAGTGTAGAAACCTCTACGCGGGCATGGCTTTTGCGCTGATCGCGTGCTCACACAGATGGTGGGACTGAGAGTTTGGGGATCACCGCTGGGGAGACCAAGAACCCGACCAAGAACATGCCTAGGGTAGTCAAGGCGGTTTTCTGGCGGTAAGGGTCTCATTTCACCAGAAGAATGCGGGCTGACGGATTTGTCGCAGAATTCTCATCTTCTACATCATCTCGATCCTTCTCATCGGCTTGAATGGTTGGTCCTCGTGTAATACTGGACGTCCTGCCGTGACTAACTGATGTATCACAGTTCCGTACAACTACCCTGGCCTATCTACCAAATCCACGGCTACTTCTCCATTTACTATCACTTTTGAAATGGCAGGATCGATCCGTTGCTAATTTGTCCGCGATCCAGCCCGCGATACCTCCGGACCAAGGATCACCGTCTCGGCCGTATTCACCATCACATGCCCAACCAAATCCACCCTCAATACAGGGCGACCAAAAGCTTACGCAAGGCGCAGATCCGCTCTTTACTCTTGCCGGACATCGTTGCCAGACGACAGAAGGAATTCATGGTTGATCTCGAACGGTCTGATTTCTGCGAGCGATATGTTCCAACAATGCGCGGGACGGAAGCCGATCGAATCAGGTAGTGTGCCCAGGTGAATGGATGGACGGAGGGATCCGATTATGTTCTTAGTCACCGGTCCGTCTGGTTGACCTATGGCGCTTGGAAACTGGTCGAAGATGTCCTTCGAGAGGCTGAGAGGGAGGCGAAAAAGGCGCTGAAGGGTGACGACGCCGAGAACGCCATGCCCGATGATGTGACGGAATACTCGCACCCTGATTCTGTACATCAACATCAACCGCTGCCCGTCACCTACTATGGTGATGGCGAGGATAGGGGGTTGTTCTGGATTCCCGGGTTTTGCTTGCGAAAGGTGGGACGGATGAAACGACCAGACGTTCGATTGGCGTGGCGCGAGAAGCTTACAATATTCTGGCTCATCTTCCTTCTCAATGCCATCGTCATCTTCTACATCGTCATCTTCTACATCGTCTTCTTTGGTCGCCTCCTCTGCCCTAACTATGACAAAGCCTGGAACGTGCAGCAGGTCGGGATGCACACGGGAAGTAACGACCGCTATGTCGCGATTCAGGGTGGCGTTTACGATGTATCGGATTATATGAACGGTGACCACAGTGACATCACCGGTCAACCCAGCAATGGAGCAACGACTTTGGAAGTCCTTCCTGGCAAAGATTTGACTTACTATTTCCCGGTTCCCCTCACCCTCGGCTGCCCTGGCCTCGTTACAGATCAATCGCTCGAGCTCACATACAAGAATTTCACCCTCGAGATCCAAACTGCGGTCCACAAATCCGGTAGCCTTGCTGCTTCACCCACCTCAAAGTTGGCCCAAAACAATTGGTACACTGCCGTGTTCCAGCCGAAGATTCGCCAGTTCTACAAAGGGCCGCTCGTTTGGTCGAACAAGGAATTACGGAAACAGGCCGCAGACGACAACATCGCGAAGTGAGCCTCTTCTGTTTGTTACTTGTCCCCTAAAATCGCATCTAAAACCTATCAAGGATTTGGGGTATTTGGAACAAGAAAGTTTATGACTTAACAGACTACTTCAATACCATCCAAGTCCGTCAGGGAGTTGCCGAGTTCCAGTTCTTGGACAAGGATATCGCAGCAGTGTTCCAAGAGCGAAGTGGTAAAGACGTAACTAAAGCTCTCGAGGAGGTCTTCGCCAAGAAGGATCAGGCGACCGTTCAGCAAAACACCTACTGCATCCAGAATATGTTCTACGTTGGAACGACTGACTTCCGTAACGCTCCTAGATGCCAGGTCCAAAGCTACTTGATGTTGGCTGCCTCAGGCGTTATTGCAGCGACCATGCTACTGAAATGTATGTTTTGATTTTTCGTCCGCTCGCAGGTTCCTGATCAGGTTTTCGACAGTCCTTGCTGCATTGCAACTCTCACCGAAGAGGAACCCCGAGATGCTGGACAAGTTTGTCATCTGCCAGGTTCCTTGCTATACGGAAGGCGAAGATTCCTTGCGACGCACCATCGACTCGCTCTCTGCACTCAACTATGACGACAAGAGGAAAATCCTTTTCATTATCTGTGATGGTTCGATCATCGGTAGCGGTAACGATAAACCAACATCCCGAATAGTCCTTGATATCCTTGGCGTGGATCCAAAACTTGATCCAGAACCTCCGCTCTTCAAATCCGTCGGGGAGGTTTCTCGCGCAATCAATTACGGCAAGGTGTATTCGGGTCTTTACGAGTTCGAGGGTCACGTTGTCCCGTGAGTTTGTTTTTCAGGTGGTTTATGCTTCCTCCGGCTAACCGCTTCAATAGATATGTGGTCGTCGTCAAGGTTGGAAAGCCCACGCAACGATCCAAGCCGGGCAACCGTGGAAAACGCGACAGCCAGATCTTGCTGATGCACTACCTGAATCGCGTTCACTTCGATGCCCCCATGTCCCCGCTGGAACTGGAAGTATATCATCAGATGCGCAACGTCATCGGGATTGACCCTGCGTTCTACGAGTATATTTTTACGGTGGATGCCGACACGGTAAGCCGGACGCACGTGATCATCACCACGCCCCCGCTTTAACACGTACCCAGACCGTCACGCCTGAATCACTGAATCGGCTTGTGGCCTCAACTGCAGACGACTCTTCTATCATCGGCATCTGCGGCGAAACCAAACCGGAAAACGAGGAAAGGTCCTGGTGGACAATGATTCAGGTGAGGAGTCGAGTAAACCAGGTTGGGTGACAATGACTGAATTGATTCAGATCTACGAGTACTACATCTCTCACCACCTCTCTAAGGCTTTCGAAAGCCTGTTCGGGTCCGTTACCTGTCTTCCGGGTTGCTTCTCGCTCTATAGGATCCGAACTGCGGATAAGGGCAGACCGATCATCATCTCCAACCGCGTCATTGAGGACTACGCAGAGCCTAATGTCGATACCTTGCACAAGAAGAATTTGTTTTCTCTTGGCGAAGATCGTTACCTAACAACTCTGCTCCTCAAGCATTTCCCCACGTTCAAAACCAAGTTCACGCCCGATGCTATCGCGCACACCATGGCACCCGAGGCTACACGCGCGTTATTCTCCCAGCGGCGTCGTTGGATCAACTCGACGGTTCACAACTTGTGCGAGTCGATTTTCCTTCCAGATCTTTGTGGCTTCTGTCTCTTCTCCATGTGTTTCTTCGTCTTCGTTGACCTCCTTGGTACACTGGTATGAATTCTCTCGATCGTTTACCACGTGTTCTCACCCGCTTCTAGATTCTCCCCGCGACGGTCGTCTATGTATGTCCTTTTATATCGTATAAAGTCTATTCCGATTGACGTGCTCCCGCAGCTTGTATACCTCATCATCGTTGTCGCGACTGGGTCGGGGGCATTCCCCTTGATATCAATTATCATGATAGCAGCGGTGTACGGTCTTCAGGTAAACCCCAAACGTACTTCTTGATGGCACCGTGCTGACTCGCTCCAAGGCTCTCGTTTTTATCATCAAACGCGAGTTTATGCTCATTGGCCTCCACGAGGACTTCCAGTCAGAAGATGTTGAAATGAAACCCGCTCCTTCGTTCTATCAGCCTGAGCAAACCGATACTCCATCCACCCCCTCTCCCCTCTCCAACGTGGCTCCTCTTACTCCCCTCACTCCTGCCATGGACGAGCTTCCGCCCCTCCCCACAGTCAACACCGAGACGAACAAGAGACCTTCCCTGAGTGTCAAGACGCAGAACACTCGATCCTCCAATGTCCCCAGCGCAAGCCTTACCGGTAACCAACCCGCTCCTCATACTGCTCCTGGGGGTGTCAAGGCTGAATATTCCAACTGTGGCACCACTCACACCCCTTTGTGGCGTCGTGGCCTCAACGACGAGCTTAACTGCAATGCGTGTGGCCTTTATTGCAAATTGGTACGTGTTCCGTGGTCCGCCGGTTCTCGGTTTCCTGACTCCCAGTCGCAGCACAAACGTCCTCGTCCGAAGAACATGCGCAATGCCCAGGGTGAAGGGAGGTCCCAAAATCCGGCTTCACGTCAACAGCAGCAGCAACAGCAACAGCAACAACAAGAGACCGCTGAAGTCTTCGGTACGTCAATGACCACGTCAGTTACGACCAGTCAGCCGACCGCATCAACTCGAACGTCAGCTGCTACGGTGTCTGCTCAATGCTACAACTGCCACACGACCGCGACTCCCTTGTGGCGTAAGGACGACGAAGGCAAAACGGTCTGCAATGCGTACGTTTCTTCGTTCCCTTCTTAGCTCGGAATTCATCTGACATTGCTACCATTAGTTGCGGCCTCTAGTAAGCAACCCAACCGCTCCTTCTTGATATGCCTACTGATATTCCATTCAGCTATAAACTCCACGGATCTGCACGTCCGATCTCCATGAAGTCGGATGTCATCCGAAAACGTTCCCGTCATGACGCCCGCCGTGCCAATGGTGTCGAGGAAACGCCATCCGCCAGTCCGGGTGCCAGTCGTCGTACATCTCCTGTCACAGATGCAATTTCTGGCCAGCAGCCGACTCTGTCCCCTGACTCTACCACACAGATGTCGTATGATGAGGCCGAGTTTAGAACATCCTCGCAGTCGGAACTCATGGGAGCTTTGGGTGACGATCACCAGTTCTCTCAAAACAATTATTCGTCATCCCTGGGGTTTAACGCGTTCCCTGGTCCCTATCACCCCGATTATCTATCCCAAAACTACCTGACGCCATCGGATCCTCCCCCCTTCTCGAATGAGGATCACCCTGATGAAGCCACCAATTTCCGGGTCAACAAGTGGCGAAGAATGTCCACCGATTCGACGTCTGAGCCTCCCTCCTCTGTCGTCTCCGGTTATTCCTCATATGCGGAGTTGTATTCGACCGGTGCGACCTCGGTCTCTCATTCTCGTGCCTCCTCCATAGATTTCCCCTACAACACATATTCCTCTTCATTCAACCACCTGAGGGGAACAACTAGCACCCTCTGGCACCCGCCCATGCTCCTTTTTATATTGTATAAAGCCCATTCCGATTGATGTGCTCCCGCAGCTTGTATACCTCCAGCTCGTTCGTAGTACCTCCCTCCCCCAATCTCCCGTCCTCAGATTGTCCAAATCCACGGAAGACCTCTTTGTCACCTTCACGGACAATCACTGCAAACTTCTCAACGTTATGGTTCACAGCAATCTGTCGTTGATGAACGGGTCCTTCTCCCTCCTTCATAATCCTCATGCCCTCGATTTCGACAGCAAGCGCAACGACTTCAATCAAGAGTGATGTTGCTGCCACCGTCGACCCTGTTGCAAACAGTGAACCTGACTGGGACCCATTGCTCCAACCTCGCAAATCGCCGTGACATTGGGTCTCCGCACAGGGGTCATCCCAAATCTACATAACCCGACCCCCTGAGGGCCTGCACCTGGTTAGTCTCTCTCTCTTCCCCCATCCCCTCACTGCGAAAATGCCCTCTGAACTTAATCCAACGAATCTCACCCCTGACTAATTGACCAAACTGGGCAAAAAGCAGCTCATCAGGAACCTCACTGCCCTACAGGAGATGTATGAGCTCCGTGGCAAGAAGTATGGTACGTGACCACAGTGACCTCGACGACCAGGTAACTGCTAATAAATCAAATTACCAGCGAAGGCCAAGTCAATCATTCGCCGTGGCAATGCGGCGAGCCAGGCCAAGAGCATCAACGCCAAGTTGATCCCAAAGCCGCACGGTCGTCGCTCCCGTGACTACAACATCTTCCACGAGATGAAAGCCGACGGGAAGGTTGAGCTCGCTAAGAAGACATACAAGGAACTGATTGCAAGTCACCCGCACTCATTTCTGATCGCTCCCAACCCATATTCATATCTTTTGTCAACAGCAATACATGCATCGCATGGTCAACTCGTCCGACCTTCAATGAGATGTTTCTACCATTCAGAGATCAGGACACCATTGAGTTAGCGAAGGTGATTGCTGTGGTACGTCCTATTTCTCGCTGGGCTTCCACCACTTACCCCAACTTTTACAGATCAAAGAGCAATATCCTTTCATTGACAGGTACCACAATGCATGGCCAGTCACTATGCTCATACGTCAATATATGAACAATCACCGTGGCCATGCTCATGCCCAGATGGCTACCGAAGCCGAAACGGCCACCGAAGGAGCAGCCCCCACTAATCCTAGCCCTGGTGCCACGGAACCTCCTAGCAACAACGGGAATGGTGGTGAGAACGACGGTGATGATGATGGGGATGGTGACGACAGCAGTGGGGATGGTGATGACGGCAATGGGGACAGCGATGAAGGTGACAACAGCGAATCCGATGTGTACATCTCTGACATTGATGACTGAGGTTGTATGTTTTATTGTACTGTGTACCGACAATGTACTGTAACGTAAAATAAAATGCTATGTAGCGGTCGTTCTGCCATCACGAACATTGCGAAAATCTTGTCTCCCACCTGCTATACAAGCAATAGGGCCGGCAAGCGGCAGAACCCGGGACTGAATAGCCTACGACCTCCATGCTCATTACCGGGTGGTTAACTGTCCACAAAATTAGAACCATGTGCACGCATCCATGACTGCCACCGCTCTCCAGTTCCAACATCTACCGAGATCACAATCAGGGGAGTGGAAGAGAGTGGCTGGAAAATGGTGATGATGTCGTTCGTTATACGCCCTTCTCAAACGACCCATTGAAACCCAAACTCACCTCTCGATAACTCCAGATTGAAATCGGATCGGATGAGCAGGACTTCGCCATGATCACGCAATTCTCCACATGATCGTGAGAGCGCTTCACGTGACTGCATGGTTTTTCTCGTTTTTTGCAGGACGGAGGTAAACGAAAAAACTGCAAGACCCAGGACTTTCAGTCCCGGGAATATATCATGTGACTTGTCAAGGGCTACCCGTAGTGTCGCAGATAGGAGAATCTACGTTTTCGCTCACCCCGACCTCTACCAGACTTGGAAGTCACTCAAAGGACAGAATATGCCTTTGATATCCGGCTCGTTCTCATCTCATTGTCCTGTTACCAAACTTGCAAGATGCGCTTGACTTTTATCTGCGGAAACTATCGAATGGACCCTTTGTTATGCTGGCTCAGGAAAAACATATATTGGAGATATCTATCATGTCTAGGTCCGCTTGCCTTTGCTCGCCTACTCAGCTTTTGACCAGTCCAAGGAAGTTCTTGAGTATCGTTGTTGCTTAACTGCCTACGCCTCATACCTCCTGAAGCACAGATGCCTCTCTGAGCGAGAACAAAGCTGTCGCCTGAGCTTCCCTCAGCCCTTTCGCGTCCAAATTCTTCGCCAGCTCTCAATCAAACGACCGAGCGTCCTCCCAGGTGATGACTACTCATCCTTTGACATATGTGATGCCACGTAGTTTGTTCTCTGTACTGGCGGATATGACACTTGGCGGTGGATTGGCTCAAGACCAAGCTCTAGTTCAAACATCTCTGACCCAAAATGCAAGTTCTCTGGCCAAGTCTTTCGTGTTCACAATTATCTAGCTGCTCCAGAGTACCTAAGAGCCGGAAGAACCGTTCGTGACTGCTACGGAAATTTGTCCGACCTTGACTCTTGCTATGCTCCGTGGGTCTTCCAGGCCGAGTCAATGGGTTCTGCTCTCAGCTGAAGACTTACTCGCAGTCCTGTGGATTACCAACGTTCAAGTGGGTTCTCCTTTGTTTGTGGTACCGCCTTACCGTTGGAACCATTGCCTCGGATATTTTTCGACCTCTTGTGACCCCAGCGATGAGATCCTGGTATGGTTGTACCTCTAACTTCGTCTCTAGTCTCTTGAGGAGGGAGACTGACGGCCAGCCCGGCGTGCTTATCTGGGTGTACGAGCCAAGGAGGTTCAACTTGAAACTCTCTGGTATCCACAGGCCTGCTCTACGTGGCATTCCCCGGATCAGGGTCACCTTTGATGCTGGCGCTAACGGTATCTTGAAATGTCTTGGTTTCTGGCGAGGCTACCGGGGGGTCTAACCTGCAAGGCCATCCAGGGCACGGTCACTGCTGTTGTTGCCTACCATTCCCTGTCTTCTTGCATCACCCGTCCACCCACCCAGGTCAACCGATCCATCTCCGCTTCTACCTCTACTCCCCGGCCACCAACATCTGGCACGTGTCTCTCATCATTCAGGCAACCAGTCACTCGGGTACAAGTTCACACTCAAAATTCAGGACACCACAGCGTCCCCTTATGCAAGCCACCATCGACTAGCAAGATAGCCAACCCGAACGCAATAACAGAGTGACTATTGGACATCAATCCTCTCAAAAATATGAATTGCAACGGCCTAGGTGAGCCAGATAAGTGGAACAACACGAGTACCAGCTCCAGCTCGTCAAGACTACTTCCCTCGGACCCACTTCGAGATGTCTGGTCTCGGTGAACTTGCATGGATTCTCGGTATCCAAGTTGCTCGCGACCGGATCTCGAGGACTGTCTCTCTATCACAGGTTGCCTACATCGACTCTGTCGTGAATCGATTCAATCTGACGAGTGCCGCACCACTCGCAACCCCCCTCAATCCTTCCACTTAACTCTTGAGAAGTCAATCCCCTACGACCTCAAGCCAACTTGAAGAGACGCAGAAGATCCTGTACCACGAAGCCATCGGCTCACTCATGTTTGCCGCCATTGGGACATGACCAGACATCGCCTTTGACGACTCCCTTGTGGCGTAAGGACAATGAAGGCAAAACGGTCTGCAACATGTACGTTTCTTTGTTCCCTTCTTAGCTCGGAATTCATCTGACATTGCTACCATTAGCTGCGGCCTCTAGTAAGCAACGCAACCGTCCCTTCTTGATACGCCTACTGATATCGACTGGGTAATGACATTAATGGCCGCCACTCGATTTGCGGCTACGTCTTCATACTTATTGGGGGCGCAATCTCCTAATCATCCAAGAAACAGTCCGTCGTCGCGCTATCGAGCACCGAAGCCAAGTGCATTGCTATCACACACGCGGCAAAGGAAGCAACCTGGATTCGCCACCTGTTCTCGGAGTTCTGCTCCCCACTCATCCTCAGGTACCCCGTTGTTCTCTATCCGTCAAGCGGCAAGCCAGCTGACCCCACCCCGCATTTGGTGAATGCTCTTTCTAGGCCAGTGACCCGTGACAAGTCCCCAGCGACACGATTCCCATCTTCGCAAGCCCTAGGCTTGCTGGTCTGCCGGCGCCTTTTCCCTTCAGAGCCCATAAACCGGCACTGCGGTTGAGTGCGAATAGTACTTAACAACAAGTAACTAAGTCCATGGAATCGGACCAATGATTTGCTTCGAAGTTAAGCACCTACGGCGCATTGCGGTCAGTGACCTGTGTACTTACTCGGGATACTGACGAATTTAGTTTTATCACTCTTTTGGTGACACTGATCATCAGCGCGCGGGCACACTGATCTGGCCAGTGTCCTCGACACATGAACGAGGGTACTCTTTATCAGTATCCTCACTTCCCACAGTGCGTTTGGGGCCTCAGTTGATCCATCTCTTGTGTAGTTCATCAGTTGAGATAAATCCCAAAACCAAATTTAATCTTACTGAATACAGGTGTTAATCCTGCCGGTTCTGTAGGGCATCCAGTATGAACTGGCCACATTATTCGAAGTGGTTGGGCTCACTGCGAGGACCCCAATTTGATTTGTCTCACACGTGATCTTGAGGGTTGCCGGTCCCCACAATTACAAAGCGAAGGGAGTATCACGTGATCTCAACACAACATCGTCACTCTCTCGGTTTGCAGCCAGGATAATTCCAACACTTAGCCTCATGAACCCCGAGCCGAGCGACCCAGGGAATAAATCACAGGTCCAGCAAACCGCGGGATATCCCACTGTTACCACCAAAAACGCTGTTCACACAACTCCCTCTCGTGGTGGCGGGAAGGCCACCTCGAGCTCCACAAGTCAATCTCGTCTGCAAATCGGAGCTTTGGGGTCGTATGGGTGCGTCTTACCTCTTTTGAAAAAACTTTTGTCTCTGGTGATGACGCTGGGCAGGGCGATTGACATGGCCGAACCTATAAAGGTCGACCTAGAGGATGCTCAGCAATGCAGGGCCACCGAAATGATCAAATTCTTGCTTGCATTCTGCCGGTCAGGGAATGATAAAATCGTCCCTGTCCACAACGAGGAGGTGCTGCGGTGTGCCTTCGAGGAGGCCAAGAGGCTGGCGATCCGTAGCGAAGGTCCCTTACAAACCGAGCTCCGTGCGTTGTGAGTTCCTCAAGTCCGACCGCCCAGGCGTGGAACTGATCTGTTATTAGCTGTGATGCCAAGAATGAACTGGAAATGTACACGCCATTCGTCCGGGCCTGTAACTATGCCCTAGACAAGCTTTCAGAGATTGAAATCAAAGGGTTGCCTCCGTTTGAGCTCGAGAAACAGATAGTCTTTGTCGACAACAGTGGCCGGTCGGTGCAGTCCCAAAACCACATACGGGAAACCCGGGTCAAACCAGACATCGTTGTCCTTCAATGGAACCTCTTCTTGGAACGGTTGTCTAAGAGTTCATCCGATATGTCCATCGTCAAATCTCCCTACTCTAAGTCACACTCGAGCCATCTTTGCATTCCGAAGTTGGACTTGAATCTGTTCTGGAGGAACATCCGGTTGACAGTGGAGATGAAAATCGGGGGACTTTCGAGGCTCAACAAATGGCCGACTTTCAATGAGGATTTTGGAGCTCTTAAAGAATTGCCATCACACACTTCGCTCGTCGATGACTCTCAGCCTGCGTTTGTCCCGGAGGGCCTCCCCATGAGGCAATGTGAGTGCTCACTTGTAAGAAGGTTTCTTGGACTCAATTCTCTCGACAGACGGCAGCAGGAGCTCGGAGAGACTAGCCAAGAAGAAAGCCCCCACCAGGGCGGAGAGTCCCGTCCAGGTGTCGACAAATTCCAAGCGCAAGCTAAAGGTGGTGTTCAGTGGTGACGATGGGAGGGAACCAGCCACCAGGCGAAGCAAGGGCGAGGGTCATGAGGAAGGTTCAACACAAAACATGGAAGGCACCCAGAGCTCCAAAGCTCGAGCATCTCCACAGAAACATCCGGTCAACGTTCAGAACGGGATGTATGCCGCAGAGAGGCTCTCTTGTTCCTTCGAAGTCACCCATTCGATCAACTTCATCCTACTCGGTGAGGTTCAGCCGCCAGAACCCCTCACGCGGTGCAACTGATTCGAGATGTTATGTCTCAGGGAGCAAAATGTACATTACGTGGTCAGACAGGCAAAACGTCATCCGAACGAGGGGCTTTGACATCACCGACAATCTACCTCACTTCCTCTTGGTTCTACTTATCCTCCAAAGGTTCGACTTGGCGCGATGGGGTTTTTTCACCGAGTTTCCAGAGTCGAGCATCCAACCAATAAGAAATATCCACCAGACGCGCGTTCTCAAAGCTGACTTCATGGATGAATCGGTCATCATCTTTCCCGAAGACGATCCCATCTATGGTGGGATCAACCTGGCTGGCCGCTCGACGCGCGCAGCTGGAGCTAGGAAGGACAACGGCAAGGATTTGAGCCTGACGAGTTCCGAAGATATCAGAAATGGCAACAACCTTGTTGCCAAGTTTTCCTGGCCAGAGGAAACACGAGTCAGTGAGGCGACCTTCATCGAGAGGGCGGAAGAAATCGGGAAAACCAACGAGTTGGTGGAGGACCATATTCCTACGGTGCTCGGTAACGTCGATCCCCCCCACCTCACGTGCTCAACGAGCCTCATTCGACAATTCCTCGGCCTGGACACGAGCGGTGGGCGGGTGCTCCGGGTCATCATCTTTCGCCGTCTGGAAGAGATCAAGCATCTCGACGAGGGACACATGCTAATGGCGTTTTTGGACTCTTTCTTCTGCAAGTGTTTTCCTGATCTGTGCACCATAGTGAAGCGCTCATTCTGTGGCAGGTCACTGGGCTCTGTGGGAGAAGGGCATCGAGCACGGAGATATCAGCGTGGACAACCTGATGTGCGATCCAGACACAAAGCGAGGGGTTCTCAATGACTTTGACCTGGCTCGAGAGGGTGGACCAAACAGAAAGCCGAGTGCAAAAGATAACACTGGAACTATGCCGTTCCTTGCTCTGGATCTACTTGACGACAACGCTCTCCTAGGCCTAGTGCCACGTCGTTACCGACACGATGCCGAATCCTTCACATGGTGTTTCATTTACATCCATATCTGCATGCAGAAGGACAAGGATGGTCAAATTCGCACCGCCAACAATCCCCATCCTTTGTCGTCGTGGTTTGGGGGTCCGGCCAGCTGTACACAGTCCAAGTGGGGTAAAGAAACTCCGAGGTTTCTTAGGGAGGTTCCCCTTCACAAGAGGTCTAACCCTTTGGCTCGTAGCCTCATGCAACACTGGGTGGGCCGTTTTCAAACTCAAATGGACCACGCCCGCCTTCAGGATCTCTCGTTTGGGGATGCTGAGTCCGTTACAACAGAGCCATACATGGAACCCCTGGACCGTGAGTCGCTTGAAGTAGTGTTGATGCTGTGTGAGAGGGCAAGCAACACGCTCCCTGAAACCCAAGCAAAGTTTATTGCAGATAGAGTAGCCAGAGTACGTTCCTTGTACCCATTAGAGTGACCGTTCATAAGGTTTGTTTGGACGTATGCAAAGCAATACCTGTAGAGTTCCCGGGACTGAAAGTCCCGGGTCTTAAAGTTTTTTCATTTACCTCCGTCCTACCAAAAACGAGAAAAGGCGGGCAGTCACGTGAAGCACTCTCACGATCGTGTGAAGAATTGTGTGATCATGGCGAAGTTCTCGGGTCTTTGGGGTTTCGCCTAATGCGATCACCACACCGGCGTCGGACGACCTTCTCGATCCCAGCGCCCGACAATGGCCCCGACCTGACCCACATCGCCCCAATTGCAACAGAGGATCCGGTCTGTGGCTCTGAGGGCGAGTCTGGCGCCACAGGCGGCTTGAGCCCGACATTGTCTACGGTCACAACAGACTAGGACACCGAGGGCCAACCAAGAAGACTCGAAAAACTGGATAGTAAGTGAATATTGTTGTGTGTGTGTGATTCTAGATGATACACGTGCACTATGCAGATCCCTATATGCTGCGCAGTGGACCACCGACGACAAGACGAAGACAGTCTTCAATAGATACTGGAAGAAGCTGTCTGCGAACCAGACAGCGGTATGGTTTTATTTTATTATCTTATCTCCACCGCCTCGCACTGCTCCGGATTTGCAGTGAAAGTGAAGGACACCCACGAGAAATCCAAGGCGTGTCGCGTCCATCATATCTGCCGCGTGTGCTGTCTAGGTCATTGCTCTATTCCGGGCCCTGGAGTAGCCCCGCAGGAATCCCGCCAACGGGAGGAGCAGCGACACCGAGCAGATGTACTATTGATCACGTGTATACGTCCGTTGACCTGAACAGATTGTTATCTGTATATACAAAGGACACATGTCCACGAACGCTACTCATGATTGGCTGATGCCCTCGCTCATCTCGCCCGTGTGAACCCCTATAGTGGCTCCCGTGACTTGCGTTGATGTGCGGCCACGTGCCGCACCGATATCGATGGCCTTGAGCAGCCTGAGTTGATGCGCGGGTGAGTACTAAGGGCATCCAGGACGCAGGCCCCAAACTGCGTGGTCGAACGTGTCAGGTGTGTGCCAAGCTGCACCTGAGGGTCCTGCATGACCTTCCCCTCCAGCGAACACCTCAGAGACCCACACCGATAACGGATGTGGGGGCAACCCCTTTCACCACGTTTGCAATATCTCTCGAAGAGATGGGGAGTGGTATGTCCGTCTCTCTTTTTCCACCCCTCTCTCATGCCTCCCACTGAGACTCACAGCTGCTGTCATTGGGCGCGTCGGGATCGACCTCCGGATCCCGGTCTTCTCACACGGACAACTGTACGTTGTCTACCAAGTTCGTCGTCTACTGAGTTCGGTGTCTACCGAGTTCGTTGTCTACCGAGTTCGTTGTCTACCAAGTTTGGTGTCTACCAAGTACGTAAGCTAGTTAACTACAATTGGTGTGTGTTGTCTGGAATTAATACCTATCGACCCCGCGAACAGAAAAACGGCTGCTACACAGGTCGACTGGCATCATCCACGGTCAATCCCACTGAGGCTCATTCTAGAACAATTAGTATCTACAGTGGACGATACAAGAATTTTAATTTATTATCTCGTTCAAATAAGTCTCATCTAGCGATTCTCCCCTATGGGAGACGATGTAAACTCAATTGAACCACCGGAATCGCCCAGAATCGGCATCCATCAACGTCCGTCTCCAGAACTTTTTCCTGGGTTTCAACGTTGAGATCTGAGACATGGGATACTATATAGAGGATCGAGGATTGAATATCGAATGTTGAGACAGATTATCTCGCGGAACTTCGTCCTGAGGAAATGTCTGAAGCCTTTTCGTTTCTTCTGGAGAAGCTTGGACGGAGGAGGCTCATAGCCCCTATTCGAGTGCCCGTGCTAGACCTCCCCTCCCTGGAGAACACCGTCCGGGTTTAGTGGCATCGGGGGAAGGCTCTGAGTCATCCGGACGGGTTTATTGTCGACGGCGGGTTGGACTTCTTCCTGCTGTAGCTCGGTCGATGGCGAGGACACAATGGGAGATCACTCGGGCTCGGGTTAAACATGGCTGAACCATCTCTCAGTGAACGTTCTAAAGGTGAGAAAATCTCGAACTTACAATATTCCACAAAGTCCGATTGTTATTCGGAACCGGCGATGTCGTTTTTAACCTCGTGGCGGGCTGGAATAAGGCCATTCAAGAGCTCGCAGCCGCTTTTCCAGGGTGTATCATGACCTCTAGGGTATTTGGCCTCCTTGTAAAGTGTCTCTCCCAGCATATTTGGGCGAATTCCCAGAGCGATTCGGAGAACCCGAGAGCCTCAGCGTACACATACCCCCAACCACAGAATACCCTATTTCCGTTGTGTGGAGATCAAAAAATGGCACCTCGCCTGTAAGAACCTAAACGACGATGAAGAGGTGATCCTGCGACACCTGAATTCCGTTGCTCAAGGTTTTCCTTAAAATTTTCACAGTCGTCGACTGATGACTAGATGACTGGTGATCCGGTTGCACATTACGAAGGGGTGAACTTTGTACTGGGAGTACCAACGCACCATTCATGGGGCTGAGAAATTCGGTATCAATCAGGTCTTTATCCCTCCATCCGAGGAATTCCCCAACCGCTTGCACTGCAGCAGGGAATCTTGAGTATGGTGGCTTCGGCCCAACACTTTCGTCTAGTGCAGTCAACGGGGAGGGTAGGAAGGGTTGGGCAGACGTCTGTCCCTGCACGTAGATCATGGTTGAGGACGAGGATTTGCGTTCCCCTTCCGTTGTCGCTGAGTCACTGAACTTTAGAATATGTCACCCTCTCGATTTCCCATGACTCACTCCACTCATTCAATCATTGACGAGATCCCGTGGGTGTCGCGCACACGGCCCTTGAAGCTTGCAACGCCATGGGGGACTCCATGGGTGGTTTGTATCCCCTCACTAGTGACCGACACGAAGCCGTGCTTGTTCAACTGTTCACCGGCCGCCAAGTCATAAATATCCAGATATTCCGTTTTGGAAGCTATACGGGAGATGCAACAAAGAGTGGAGACAACGAATACTACAAGATGCCCTCCGCTGTAATAGATTTTAAGGGAAAAGTTTGCGAGTAGAAGATCCAGGTCACTCCGATGCAGATCCAGACGGGGCAGCCGGATTCGGGGAATCTGCGAACCATGGGTGATCCAGCAGATCCGATGCATCCGGTCGCCCCAAAGGATCAATCACGAGAATCCGCTGGAGCAGCCCAGTCAGTCCCAATACATCGTCAATTTCCGACATCGACCGGATAGTCTGTTCGAGGGAGGTGTTAGGGGCGCTGGAAGCATATGACCCTGTGGATTCGATAAAACAAATGAGAAACTTGCTAGGGGTGAGCTTCCGTACCTAGCAAACCTGACCACTCTCTAGGGAGGGGTCCAAGGAGGGTCACCAGTTCACGCAATGCCCTCGCTTCGTCATATACGTTCCCTATCAGAAAGCTCGACGTGGCCAGCTCGTACACCTTTTCCCGGACGGTTAGTACAATACCACCGCGGCGATTTCATCAAGCCGCACCAAACAGCCAATGGACCAAACGTCTATTCTTGTTCCAAATCCAACCCCCGACTCCGTCGAAAGTTGGCTGAATATGACCTCCGGGGCACGGACCCGTAGTGGAGTATGTAAGCTTTGAGGAACCTCGGCACTGAAGAATGCTACGGGGACTTGAGGGTCAGCAAGACGAGTGAGGCCACTGCGACGAACCTTCTCCCAAGTCAATGATCTTGATGCGGAGGTCGTCCTTCCTCACACAGTCTACCAGGTTCCCGGGAAGCACCAGGTATTTAGGCAGCGAATCGGTTTGATGGACCTGGTTTCGGGTCACTACCGGTACACACTGCGGCAGGCCCAAGGTCATCATTGCATTTTCCTCGGACTTTCCATCGAGAGCGGGGATTTCGAAGGCAATGTTGCCTTTGTGTAGATCTAAATTACACCCATTAGTGGTTGAACAGATTCCTCTGCAGAAGAGTTAACTCACCTGTATGGACCACTCCACAATCGTGGAGGAAAGAAGTTCCGAGTGCAACTTGCCGGGCGAGAGACTTGATCCTCTGTTGGATCAGAGTCGGTTCCTCGTTGAACATCCCCTCTAGATGGGGTCCGACGACTTGCAAAACCAGCACATCGTGTTCTCCGTTCACGCCATGCACCTTGAAATGGTCCAGGAGAGCCGAAACGCGGTCAGATCCGGGATGGGCTCCCAATCGGAACGAAGAAAGATGACGGTGGATCTTGACCTCGCTGCTCCTGCCAGAGAGTTCAGACACGGTGAACTTGAGGGCAACATATCTGCTATGTTGTGAAGGAATTGTTAGTGACCTCGCTGCGGAAGAAAATATTTTTGCAATAACAATTGGGGTTCGTGACTGTAACAACTCACGTCTGTGAAGTTGACTCGAGGTCGCGGGCGAGCCAAACAGTAGAATAGGTACCAAATCCAAGCTTATGGATTACTCTGTACCTCTGACGATAGATCTCCCCGAGGTGTACCGGATGGTACCCTCCCGGTTGATACCTATTTGGGTGCTCTACATCCGGACCAGCAAAGTAAAAGTCAAGAGGTGAGAAGGGTTCCATTGGGACCTTGGGATGGTATGCGGGTTGGTGAAGGAGTCGATGGACGTATGGAGAGGATCCTTCGCTAGTTTCCTGTTTGGACCTACTGGTGCCTGTTAGAAGTGTGCCACTTTACACGGATGAAAATCTGGGGAGTCGGAATACGAGTTGAATGGCACTGTAGAACGGGTCTGTCGTTTTCCTCGTACCTGTCCGACTCATGTTGGGATGAGAGACGGACGGCCAATATCCACATTTTATACGGTTTTCCTCGCAGGCTGGAATACCTTAGACCAGGGACGTTGCGATAGCCTTCCACATCCCACCATTCGGCCCTCTGCTAGCCGTTCGTCCGTCTCCCTCATTCTTCATTAACTGACCAGCGGTTTGGTTCCCCCTCGTGCAGCCTCGATGTCTAGTCACCCTCCTGCGTCAGCGAGGGTGATAAGAAGGGGTGTGGTTTTTACTTTTCAAGACGATTTGAATGATTGTCACCCTCTGGACCCCGAGAATCGCACACAACATGTCAAATCGTAAGGTTTTTGCCGCTTAGGTCGGGCCGAGAACTAGTCTGAAGGTTTACCGCTGGACTGTCACCCTAGAATGGCCCTACGTGTTATCTACGTCTGCCAGATCTCGCCCCCTTTGTGTTTTCCTACTTAAACAGAGCGGACCAGTCTGAACTCACCTCACATTCCATCCCCTCCTGTCCCAAGCCCCATTCACTTCCCTCCCTGCATTGCCTGATCTATGGCTGCAACGACCCCTCGGTGTGGATGGGTTGACCTCCAAAAATGTCAAAAGCGTTGCTGGTTTGCCCATCTCCCCCCACCAGACGAGTTCCGAAATTACGTTGCTATTATGGATGACTTTGGCGTTGACCTCCAGATGCGTGGCTATAAATTCCAGCACCTTATGATGTGGTAAGCTTACAGGGCGTTTCATCTCAACCAACCTCGCCGTCAGGTGCTCAAAACCCCATCCCCAGGGAACTGGGCCACAGGACCACAAAAAGCTCAACCTCTTCCAATCCTGTCGACACAACTTATCACATCACCGCACTTGTGTCAGCCGATATGACAGTGGGGCGTTTCCGGGCCTTCGCCGTTCATATTTACATCAACGGAGGTATTTCATGAGCGAGATACTCGGCCTACTCCTCGACGTACACCGTCATCAGGCGGGGTAATAAAGAAAAGCGAGTAGTAGACGCATCCAAAGCTCTACCACTGGCGGGGTCCTGCCGGGCCGCACCCAGGACGTCCTAAGCTCAGGCTCCTTTCATTCTTGGTAGCCACCGTCGCATGTTTTCCTCTCGCCGTGACATTCTAAACTGCAATTATGCATTCATGGCCCTTTCCCTGTACAGTTATTGTAATCACCACCTCTCCCTCGTTGTTTGGCTTGCGTTTTAAATACACCCCTCAGTAGTATGACAGTCATTGATGCCGCCGTCTTTGGAATCCATATCGGCCAGAGCGCCATGTATATTGTATATTGTATCACTTTTACTTCCATGTCCCCCTCATCCGTCCTCCTCGTGTGTTTGTCTAGACCCTTCATGGACGCCCCTTCGCCAACCCCATTTAATTGACCCTCTGAACCCCCGTTCCAGAGTGCATCACATACAGGGCGGGTCTGCCCAGTTCGTTTGTACATCACGTAGCAATGATTGTGAAAGTGCGCCTTCACAATTACAAGTGTGACATCTGACCTTGCGAAACGCAATCTCGTGACAAACGGCGCAGTGCAGGACGTCATTTGGGGATGCATTGGTGTCAGAGTTCTACTGTTGAGCGGGTTGTAAGGGAATATCCCCCCCTCCCTGTGGGTGGGGATCACGAGCGAATGGGCGTGTGTTACTTCTGCAGCAAGGTTGTTGGAACTCTTGTTTGTCACTCTCGTTCTGGCAACCCGTGGAATGCAATGCGCCAGGCTAAAGATTTGCGAGTAACTTGTAAATCCCGGGATTCGGATCGTGGGGAGAACAGGCCGTGGTGTATCATGGGCCCGCTATAAATCTCATCATGAACCACGATCAAACAGAGCGACACCTCTCGGAACCTACGCCCCCCGTCCCAACCACATACGTCTTCAACCCTGGGGATTCTTTACTTATATATGACCTGGGCTCCGTTACTGTGGGATCGGTTACGTCCGGCAAAGTAATCACCTCAAGCTCGAGAAAACCACTCAGGTTCACCTGAAGGTGGGATCGTGTGCCAGAAGGCACGTTCACTCGCCACCGTCGACAATGAACACCACGTAACCTTGCCCCACGAGGCTGGTGACAGGCACCTCTGTTGTCTTGGCTAAGTGTGTTCCCCCCGGAGAACCTCTTTACCCGCTTTCTGGTCAGAGGGTCCTACACATGCGTCAATGGTGGGTGGTTGAATGTGGCCATTGGGGAATACATAGAGTCGGACGGTGGGCCTCCTCTCTTGTCTCACCTCGAAGCTGTTCGTTTCTAAGACTCTGTTGACGAGACCCTGCCTTGAGAACTTCTGGGAGGTGAACGCATGTCGTCTAAGTGATGGCCCATCAGCTACCGGCGCTAGTAAACGGAGAGACGTTAGAAACCTCGGGTTGGAGAGAGAGGGCTTATGCCGGGCCCACTCCGTTAAGTATCACTTGTGCGCTTTCCCCGGTTGCCTGGGCTTCCCCTTCATCGTTCAGGAACACAAGGACGTCGATGTATGTGGGGGCCTTTTGCATTTCCGGCCACAACTTCCCCCCTTATCACCGTTTCCGGAGCCAGGAACTCTGTCTCCGGGAGATACTTGCCACATTCTTTTCTCCCTCGATCGCTTCCCTCCATGGTGCTCGCTGGCTCACCATGTTTCTTCAAGGTCCTCGAACTACTTCGTCTCCTACAGCGCCGGGTCCTTCAGCCGTGCTCGATACGGGTTCACAGGAATTCTGGAGACGACGGTGGTCGTCAGGCGCCTTTCTGTACGTCGAACCCCGCAAATTTCTACTTTGTGGCTTTCTTGCCGACCCTCTCTCCTCCTGAACTTCTTCTTCTAGCTGGCCCCCCTGGAGCCGTACAGACTGATTTTCTATTCCACCCCACAATCTCTCGATCAGACAGCCGGTCCAGCGCCTTTGTAGGTATCACACCATGTTCTTTGACTTCTGGCTACTCGAAGGGTCATTCATGCTCTTGGCTTCAATGAGTAAGTTTGCTCGGGCTCATCGTCGATCACCCAGGTCGCAGCAGAGCAACCAGTCGAACTTGTCTGCTCAGCGAGGTGCAGAACTCTGGAAGAGTTACTTACAGCCACTAAAAGCGCAGGGTATCCAGTTGGGACCCCCCGCACCTATGAACGCGCCACCCGGAAGGACCTGGTTGCAGGATTTCTTCACTGCTTGCAGTGGAAATTGTACCATCAACCCTTTCACCCTTCACCAATACGACATCAACTCAACCCAGTTCATCGAACACCTGCAAGACTTCCATGATACCTCAAAACGCCCTATCGGGGTCACCGAATGGGCATGTCGGGTCCGGATATCATCTACGTTCTCCATCCGGGTTTAAATCTAAACGGCAGCACCGCAAAACTCTGTCAAAGCAGACGAGCGGCGCTCACAACAGGATGTGGTTGATTTCGTGGATGCCACACAGTCATCCACGGACGGAACGGACTGGATTGAATGCTACTCCTGGTTTGGTGCGACGAGAAATATGCAAGGTGTTAATGAGGTAACTGCCCTCCCCTCCTTCGCATCAGAGAGTCATGTTGACGATTAACTCCCCCCAGTGTGGCAGAATTGTGAGTATCAACGGAAGGATTAATGACCTCGGTCATCAATACATTGGGGTGGTCCGATCAGACACAATATCCCTGGGGTTGCGAGTAAGAGTTGGAGAGGACAGCCCGGAGACGATGACAATGGTGACAGCCCGACGACGTTCACCTTCCACCACTTCTGTTCTCCTTTCTGCCGTCCGAGGTCCCCTCCATGTACTCCTACTTGCTGTCCTCTTGATCTAGATGGTATCCAACCTGCCAGCCGTGTATAGTGTTAGACTGTAAGTATCCCATGTATCCATTACATGTAGACATCTAGTGCACAACTGTGCCCAAATGTATCCCATCCCTTGTGCGAATTCTAGGCGTCCCCAGTCAAGGACTTGGCTGTGTCACACAACCGAGCGTCGCGTCCTCTTACAATCACCTTACCCGTCATCGCGTCATCCCTTGTCGTCCCACCCATCTAACTCCTCTCATGGGGCGGCAATATGTCTCCCTAGACCTCCCTGTGGAAGTGCTTGAGCATGTCCTCAGTCAGCGAGAGCTCTCCTTTCGTGACGTGTTGCGATGCAAAAGGGTTTGTTTCTGATTCTGCTTCCGTCCGCTCTCTGCGGCCACCCAGTTCCAATGCGAAAATGAAAGCTGACGCACCACTTCCTGTTTACAGGTGAACCGTCGTCTTAACGACATAATCGACCGTTCCCTATTGCTCCGACACAAAGTAGAACTTGGCGCACATGGGATGGTGGATGGCACTCCGGGAATGCGAGCCCGAACTTCCACCACGTACAGAATGGAACAACTCAAAGCTTCCCAGAAATCTTGGGACCGATTCCAATGGACCTCTCAACGAGCCTTAACCTTCCCGTCGTGGCCAATCTCGTTGCTGGACGGCGACTTGCTGGCGACGCTCGAAGGCAAGGATCTGAAGCTCCTCCGAATGCCGTCAAAGTTTAGGAACCTCGAGGGGGACGAGAAGGTGTTACACGGGCTGACTCTGGATGACCTCTCTATTGACAAGGCATCGAAGTTACTGGTCGCGATAACGCGTGATCCAACAGAGTAAGCCCCCTGACCTGAGAGCCCGCCAAAGAGCCCTAGATTGAATGCGTTTAGGAAGCCAGCGTTCTCCGTCGCCTTGCTGCACTTAGACACGGGGAAACCCCACCCATCCGCGGCTGACCCTGTGTTAGTACAGACCCTGACCGCAAAACGATCAGATGGTTGGTCGTTTACTATCTCAGTGACCGGACCGTACCTCGCGGTATTGTTTCACAACTTTACCGCAGATTATGCTGCTGAGGATTGGTCTGCGAGGACCGATTGGAACGAGCAAGAAGACTCTCTCGTCCTATGGAACTGGCATACCGGCATGCGAATGATGGTGAGATCTTTTGTCTTGTACCAAGCGGTTGCCCTCGTCGACTTCATTGCTAACGCGGTGACTTCCTTGTAAACCAGATAATCAAGTGCTGTTGCATCCGCTCCTTTGCGTTTCTCGACTTTGGTCAGATACTAGTCGGCCATATCACCCCCGCTCCCTCCCGAGAACCCTTCCTGCGAGTAATAAACGTTCAGGATGGAGATGTCGAGGTCTCCCTTGAAGATGCGGATCACACTTTACACTTCCCACCTATGTCTGTGCTCGCAGCGGACATAATCATTCACTGCGAGCCTACTCCAACCTGGTGCCCCGGCGAAGACGAGGAAACCCTGTTCTCTGTTGCTCCAGAACATCGGATAATCGTAATAACCCTCCGGGCCACTCGGGAAAACATGTCCAACTCGGACTCGTATACGATCGTCGTTCTCTACCGTGACCTCATGTCTCACTTCAATTCGCGGAAAGGGTCGAAGGCTTTATCAGGCTCGGGGACCCATTCACCCTGGGCCATGTGGGGTAACACCACAAGATTGTTCTATCCGACTTCTGCCTATGGGCCCTCGGACCTGCTGTCCGTATACGGAACCAGGTTTATTTCTGTACCGTTGGAATGGTCGAGGACCATGGAGATCATCGATTTTAATCCCCATGTCATCCGACGTCGCGTTTCTACTGAGGCCGAGTCCAAGACCAAGGGATCAGGCTCTGGACCTCCGCTAATCCCTTATCACAGTGACGCGATTGTTAAGCAGGAAACCGAGAATAAGCTGGGATTATGGGCGGTACTTAAAGGCGAGACAGTTCCTGGAAGCAGAACGGAAGCTACCCCGGATCCGAAACGTGACGAACGAGAGGATCGAAGTCGGATCATAACCGATTCACCCTTGCAACTGCCTGATTGGATCCCGGTCGAGGCCGTGATGGATTGTAGCCTCCCTTATACCTCCTACGAAATTCCGATCCCAATAGGCCTGAACATGGACCTCTGTACTGACGTGATGATGGGACAGGATACGATCGCCTTTATGTTTGTATGTGCAGCGTCCATTCCACGCCGTGTCGTTCTAGGCTGATCTTGGCGGAGTCTCAGGGCGAGTATACGTGGTCGATTCTCAGCTTCTGATTTCGTTCACGCTACTGGAAACCCTGCGGCGTTCGGTGGACCGAGGGTCTGACTGGTTGCGGTTAGAACGGGCGGGTAATCTAGTTCTCGGGATGAAGATACAACGGCTGGGGCCACAGCCATTGCCGCTCTGCCAGCGAGCGCACCAGAGTTTCGACAACAAATGGTATTCGGATGGTATTCCGGGAGTCCTTATGGAAATAGTACTGCTTTTGCGACGTTTCGTACACTTGAGTAAAATAAACAGTCTCGAGTAGTAAACCCCCCCTCAGTACGTTCCCACGGCCTGCTCCTCCTGGGCAGGCGGGTCCCCTGGCCGACTGGGTGGCACCCGCCGTCGATCCGGGGATCCCGGGGTGTTGCAGTCGTGGGAAACCCCACCTCCCTCTCATCAAATCATTCCAGGAGGGTGTCTGAGAACCTCGAGCGGTTTCCATTCTCACTCTGCGCAAACGTGGGTTTGTTCCTCTCAGGTACTGAGGATCCATGTCGGGGAACAATTGGTAACGCATATTCGTTAGGTCTTGCGAGAACCGCGCTCGGCCAGCGTGTTTGTTTTATGGCAGAAATCCCATGGCGTGTGGTGTGTGGCCGTTTCAACAGCCTCTCGGATTTATGCACTTGAACAAATGCACAGGGATTTGCAGGGGACGGACGGTATGTGTTATTGCGGTTTCTATCCCGGTTCTAGGCCCATATGGAAAGTCATCCGCTGTCATTCTACTAGTAGCTTTGCTCGCTTCGCCAACACTTTGGGTTCAACGTCCTGACCCAAACCCAAGCCCTCGCTCATCCATCGCCTCGACTTCGCCGGGTTATGTTCCACATGACAGCCAACGCTATCCACCTTAGGTAAGACCAAACGTGAGGTGGTCACACCTCCGGCTCTTGGGAACTGGTCCGCAACCTTGTCACGTGTCCACCCCGGCCATTCCAGGGCCGATTCGAACAATCTGATCATCTTCTCTGGTGATACCGACGGCTCAAGTCTCGGCGCTGCGTCTGTGCCAGAGCTCGACCTCCTGTCCAGGTCATCACCAGAGTCCGAGTCTCCCTCTTTCTCATCAGAGGCTGTCCATCGTTGCTTGTTGTATTTAGAGAAAAGTCTCCACAGCCCCCAAAACAATTTGTTGAACGGCTTGCAGGAGAACCTGACCTTGCACAGCTCCTTCTGCTTGTTTTTGCACATTTCCGATTTCCCCATACCGCCATCGTCGGTACCCTTACCTTTCCCCTCCCTTTCTTCTTCTAACCAGCGCTCCAGGTCCGGAGGGAGCTCGGGCATCATGACACTGGTGCACCTTGAAGATATCGTAGTTTGCTTCAATGTTGATGGTTATCCGTTGAAGTGATGCCGGCGAGTTTTGGTTGTCCACTTTGCCCGTCGGGCGAGGGTGAAGTTTCCATTGTGAATCCCGGAAGAATGGATCATGGACCGTCCGTGGGAGCCCGTCGGGGAGAGAAGCTCCTACGAGCACTCTGGTTTCGTATGTCCAGCGCCTCCCCACATTTTTTACGATGTAACCACCGCCACCAACGACGAGGGGCACGCCAAATTTGTGGACGAAATTGACGCATTCCCCGTGGGCGGCAATCGAGAGGTTAAACGCCCCGAGTCGGTCACACCCCAAAGAGTCCGCTCCGCATTGCAGAACAATTGCCGAAAGGCGGAAAGCGGTGACGGTGTCTTCGAGAACCATCTTGAAGATGGTCAAATACATTTCGTCAACATTTCGTCATCAATTCCATCCCTGAGGGGAACGTTGATCGAGAAGTATTTTCCGAGACCAAGACCGTTGTCGTCCAGTTCGCCTGTCGCAGGGGAGAAGTTGCCAGCGTATTTGTGAAAGAGAGACGGTCATAACCCGGTTGGAGGTGTAAAATGACTGCTCTACAACCATCTCTATGGCGAATGTCGATGCCGATATTAAGGACTCGGGGATGATACCTGGTCACGTAACATGAGCAGCGGCGACGGGGAAAAACTCTGGGAGAGCACACCTTAGTAATTCGAGAATGGCCAGCACGGTGTCGTTGATATGGCAAGATCCGCTCGCTCGCTTCCCCGCGTTTCGCATGATGGAGGCCACCGGACCAATTGGTGGTAATGTGTGTTGCGCCAGCACACAATTTGTGGGGCGGCAGCGAGGGAAGATCCGGTATACATGCAGCAAAAATCAAGCATGTCAGCGAAAATAGGGCAATCCTCAACGCAGTTGAAGTTGTCAATCAGATGCCTCATGTCGTTTTAAGTTACGAGGAGTGACCCTGGATCCATGAGTCCAAGTAAGGAACGTTACCAACTCCAAAAGCACACGAACGGATAGAACACACCGTGACAGGGAGTCAATGTAGTCTTTGTCGTGGTAGCCAAGCAACTCGGTCCTTGAAGCGGACGGAGGGTTGTGAATTTGATGGATTTATTTGTCTAAGCCATAACCAATCATGAGGGGCGTTGACAAGGGTCAACATATGAGGATTTCATGAGGTGATATTGCTATTCGGAACATCAGGTCGGAAATGTCCCTCCCGGAACAGTTGAAATCATGTGTCAACCTCCTTCTCAAGCGAGTAACCACCTTTACAGCATGTCCGAGGAAGGTGCAGGAATCCGACCGCACTGGCATTCTTCCACAACGTTCAGAGATGTCACTAGTCTTACAGACGGCCTTTGTCCAGTTATCATGTCCCCGTGGCATTGGGGGAAAGGGGAAACCCTTATGACGCGGAATGAGGTTTATAAGCGTTCGATAACCAAACTCGCGTGTTGTAAACTCGATAAGAGCCTTATGAGGACCGCGTCGTTTAAACGACGCCTTACGTAGCCTGTATCTAGCTCATAAACCCTGTGGTTTTTTTTGTTGTTGGGTATATGAGAGCCACGAAAAAATTACGATATCTCTGGAAGATAATCGATAAATATATAAATACCGAGTTGTATGCTCGGTGTCGGGCAATATGTTATGACGGTCGAAATGCACAAAAATAATTCAGCGCGCACGTGAGTTTATCGCACCGCGCACATGATCTCATCGCGCAACCGTAGGGTTTCGCACATCGCAGATTGGGTTTCGCACATCGCAGATTGGGTTTCGCGCATCGCACAAGAACCCGGACCTAATCTAAGGGGATTTCTTGTTGCTTTCTGGGGTAAATGGATGGTATACAGTCTATTGTTTCCTTTTTCACATTATCTAAAGGCAATACCGAGGGAATATTGGCTATTTTATGTTGAACGGGACGGGGTGGGATTATCCGAGACCGCTGATCCGATCCAATCTTCCTGAGAGTTCCCTGACGAGCTGTCTGCCCGGCCTTTGCTGGCGTCTCATCCTGTTCGATAGTGTTGGGTTTTTACCCGGCGACTCGAGGCGGGGTCATTGATGTTCGGTGTTCCTGGTTGTGGACGAAGTACCAGCTAGGCTGTAGGTCCTGAATAATTGATTAATTGTCCCAGTAATCGCATGCACGGACACGGCATAACTCATCAAACGAGGCCTGGCAGCTACCCCAGCCTTGCTGGATCACTTGATAATTACTAATTAGGTGATAGAACATGCGTTGTGTGTGGGGCCCTGTGTTCTCATTCGGATTTGCTCAAGTCGTACCATTGTGAAA
>QFEV01000554.1:0-12700 GCA_003316405.1 Thelephora aurantiotincta
GACGAAGCCTTCGTCGGCGATACCACTGCTTTACGGCGTATAACTTCCTACCTACAGAAGTTATCCGCCGTCATCAAGGACCTAGACAAACTCCTCGTAGACATCCGACAAGGATGCGACCCCGAATTCTTTTACCATCAGATCCGACCGTGGTTCAAGGGACAAGATTCCGGTTCAGCTTCAATAGAATGGATTTTCGAGGGGATTGACGAAGACCCGACCTTTGTCCGGCCAACTGAGCTTTCTGGCCCGTCAGCTGGCCAGAGCTCTCTAATCTCCGCATTAGATATCTTCCTCGGGGTCTCCCACGAAAGCAACCCTGCTTCTCAACATTGGTTGAAGAGGATGAGGGCATATATGCCCCGCCATCACCGCAACTTCCTTCGTCATCTCGAGAATAACCCTCGTCCCCTCAAAGCCCTCGTCGAAGCCAACAGGGATCATCCAGGACTTTTAGATGCATTCAACTCCTCTGTAGAGTCATTGAAGGGGTTCAGAGATACCCATGTCAGGATTGTGGCAATCTACATCCTTGGGCCAGCGAGGAGGGCCACGGAACGTCGACGTCAGGCCGGGGAAGGGGAAGTGAAAGGGACGGGCGGGACGGATGCAATGAAATTTGTTAAAATTGTTCGAGATGATACTACGGCTACCAAGATTTTGCAGTAGGTAGTTTATAATTTACTGATTCACGAATACATAGAACTGCGGAGGTGGAACGTGCAACCCTCAATGCGACGCTTCCACACGACTCGCGCTACCGCTGAGTGTGTTTGATGAGGTGATCCCAGTCATCGTTTCGGTGGTCTAGTGGTTATGATTTTCGCCTCACACCGAGCTCTCGCGAAAGGTCCCCGGTTCGACCCCGGGCCGAAACATTTTTGTTCAATCTCCATACCTCGGAATTTCCACTAAACATACCGTCTTGTTACAACAGGGATCACCACCATACAGATCCACTCATGAGTTTCCTACCGGTCCCAACCCCCTTCGCGCTCACAACCTCCCCGTTTGCGTCAATGCTGGCTCCTACTGTCAGGACTCCACTCGGGTGTTCGAGGCTCACGAGTGAGTCTGGGTCTCTTGTTTGTGAAGGAACAAGGTCCCATGCAAGTGAGCCTTTGATCTTGGACGCAACTCCAAGGCAAAGAGCAAGAGTTGCAGGGCATGCCTTATGAAGGACTCCCATGGAGAATGCGTGGACCACGATGTCAACGTTCGTGTTTGGGGAAGGGGGAGACAGGATGGCAATTTTTGGTTGTGCTTCGTGGCTTGGATCTAAACCCATCCGGACCGCGCCAGCTTTCCGAATCACCTCTACGACGGTGGTCACCGCTGGATCGGCGTAATCGATCGGGACGTCGGAGGGTAAACTGAGGACCCCACAAAGATCCTGAGAAGTGATAAAAACTGTGGGATTCGTAGCGTCGACTAGCGACGCACGGATCGAGAAACTGGCGTTTGGAGGGGTATCGATTCGTAACGTGTCCACCGAGTTCCCGGTTGGAAGCAGCTTTCCGGTGCCAGCACCGCCGGGAGATATGAAATCGAGGACGATTTGCGAGGCACGTCCTGGAACGCCCGGAAGACTGGCTTGGTCAAGGTCTAAAACCGGGATCCAGGATTTCGTTTGATCCTTCCACCGAACTGGGAACGTCATGTCGACCAGTTTGCTCGTATTCTCGTTGAAGGAACTGATGGTCGCGGTCGTCACTCCCGTCTTCGGGTCTTCCCATAACGAGGAATCTTTGGGTTTGCAAATCCCTTCGTCCAACGCGAACACGCCGATCATGTTGGATAGGTTCCCGCAGTTTCCAGAGTAATCGACGGCGCCGTCCCTGATCCCGACTTGGGCAAAGGTGTAGCTGACGTCGATTCTGGGAAACCGGGATTTGAGTTCCTGAGAAGGAGCGCCGACGACGCATATTTTCGAGAGACTGGAGATACCTCCGCCCATCCCGTTGAGCTGACGACCGTAGATCGGGTCCGGAGAACCCATTATTCCGAGGAAGATTTGGTCCCAGAGGAGCTGAGAGGAGGGGAGATGGGCTCTGTTGATGTATACACCCTTGGACGTTCCGCCTCGGAAGAAGGAGGCTGGGAGAGGATTGAGAACTCCCCGCATGATTGACGCGGACATGCGAGGGGTTTGGGACAAATATCGCTGCTCTTCAACGGAGCGGCTAATTCTGGGCGCTTCGGGTTCCGGGCCCGCGCGCCGCCCATCCTGGGCAGTTAGCTCGCCGCGTCCGATAGAGCTTTATCAGTCCATCCACAATGGGGGATTCATCTTTGAAGGAGATACTCCGAAGTTCACGGAGAACTTTGGCGAGAGGCTGTGTTTTACCACGCTCCGGACGCCCGACCACGTCTTTTCTACTCAAGTCTCCCGCGCCCGCCTCAGCGGATACAGTCAAACTGTGGGTGTTTGGGGTACAGTCATTCAATCCTCGAGTCCAAGAGGCTTGGGAACGACGCTCAGTTTTCTCAGGACACGGTATCACCTCTCAGGAAGCGCCCCGAACGCGTCTCGAGTGGGGGGAGGCTTCTGAGCCTGGCAGTTTTGGCCGTGTATTGCTAGTCCCAAGACCGTTCTGAGGAAGAAAACTTGGCCTGCTTTACCGACACTGGAACTTCCCACTGAGAATCTAAATCGTTCGCTTAAAACCACCCCATGCGGAAAAGGAGAGCTCCCTCTAATGCGCTGTCGAAATTCCAAGGCGGAACTCAATGACCGGGTCAGTCGGACGCCCCGCAGTGAAATACTCGTACGATGGGCTGCGGCTGTTATTTGTGGACATGTCTCACGCTCTATAGACATTGTGAGCGTTGTGTTGCTGCGCAGGTGTTATACGAAATGTCTCCGGACCACACACCCAAAACATCCCACGATTGGGTACGGTAATGGAAACCTTCTCAGGTGGGTTCCGAGGATGCCGGGGGTCTTGACGAAACCCACTTTCAGTGCCCAGCGTGAAGACCTTCCGTTGTGACTGATACCCGAACATATCGGGATGAGCTGGCTCTAGGGATGGGAAATCGTCCTTCCAAGCTCCTAAAGTTCACTGGACCCATTCAGTGTTGCGTACAGGTACGAATTCACTGTCACATAAGATTTTTCGAGATCTATTGGTATTGATGAATGGAGTGTGCTCTCTAAGGGAAGGCGGTTCCCCCTCAAGATCATTTGACTAACGGGCAAGTGAACCCCCCAAGATCATGTGTTGCGTCTCCGTGTCGATAACCGTCGCACTGCCGATGTCGTGTCCGGGAACGAAATCCCTTGGGACACCCCGATCGTGCTTGTCGCTGTCTCCCTATTTTTACCTTCTGCCGCTTCCCCGGAATTGATGCAGCTGTCAACCCTTAACTCGACCAAACGCCGTTCGGACTTCCCGAATTTCAATCCCGATGGATTTTCATTCCAACCCGATCATCTGGTTGCAGATCTCCGCGGGTGGCGGAAGAACGTTTGTGATCGTATTTTCCCTCTTGTTATCGCGTTATCTTTTGCTGACACCTTGATTGCCTCTTGCGTTGGTAACAGGGATATCGCACTCGGTAAACGGGAAACCCATAGCACCCACCCGCTGACGATTGCAATTCACCGCACAACTCTGTTCGGCCAACAGTTCACATGGGAGCCGCTTAGACTTTTGATTGGTCGTACCTTGTAAGCGCAAGGGCGTCTGCGGGCGTTCCTTGCATCTTCTGACACCCATCAGAGTATTTCCTCAGCCAAGGCAAGTTCCAAGATCGCGAGGTGGTCGGAGGTCTGATGGTGAAAAGCCCGCGGCTCCGATCTCGGCAGAATAGTGTCACCGGTCTGCACCAGGGTTTCGCAAGGTCAAGCAAACCCGGTAAGTAAAATTATTCCGAGCGTACCCCACCTCACTCAAAGTTTTCCGCTTCTTTCACGATGTTGCCTTAGTTATCAGGCACCCCATCGTGTAGAGACTCGCCTAGATTTCGTCGGGATCCGCTTGGGCTATCTGCTCTCCTCGCTCCGTCGTGGGGATGGCGATCTTCCTGTGCCTGCTGTCCCCGAAGAAAACCTTAAAGGATTAAGGGTATTTGCACCCTGCCTGTTGGTCCACTCCTGATATCCGAACCCCCGAATTCTTTGAGGTACCAAAGTATAAAGGGGGGAGGGCCGGCGGGCCGTACTGTGCACGGGGCGTGAATATTCCTCCTGGCGACAAGGCTCTTCCCTAGATCCGATGGATCGCGGAAGTCGTGACGGGACCGGCGCCACAAAGGTTAGATAAGACGAGAACAGGTGAATTCAGATGCCGTTATTTAGACCCTGAAATGATACATTACTTCACAGAACGGACTCGGGAAATACAGTCCGCACAACAAAAAGGTTACCGCGGGCTGAAAACACCGTTGACGCATTCACTTCAACGAACGAAACAACGAAGCAAGTGTACAAAGCTATAAGACAACAAGGGCAAGGGTCAAAACGTCCCGCAGAACTCGGGCACGGCGGTGACCCTCGGCAATCCTCCTAGCCTGCGATCAAGCCTGTGCTTGAACGCGGGTATTCGCAGCGGGTGCACCGGCGGGTAAAGGTCCCCTAGTCCAATCCGGCAAGATCTGATTATAGATTTGTGAACTTGGCGAAGAAGGTATGGCCGTGACAGTCCCATCTTCTGCCTCAAGTTCCTCCCGGATGTCCGCTTCTTCCCATTTCTCTCTGGAGATTTCCACGCCCCCAGTCTTTAGCGACCTTCCGGCAACAGAGTTTCAGCACGGATTATCGGTCCAGGGGGAATTTTACGTACCCTGCCAATGAGCCACCGATCCAAGCCATGCATCCCGGCGCAAAAGCGGGTGCTTTGCCCGCGCTTGACCTCTTTTGTGTTGACCCCAAGTCCGTTTCTTTCGGAGGATCTGGATTGTTCAAGATAGCGAAATGAGGTAAAAGTTGTCGCAGAGGCGCGTATCGATCGTAAGACGGCGGTCGAAGTCTGCCTTTTCGTTGTTTAGAGGATTGTGGTTGTGGTTGTGGAGAGGGGGGAGGCGAAAGAGCTCGAGCGATTTCCGTCTGTAATCTGGGGATAAATCCCGGCATCATCGGTGTACCGCCAACAACCAAGATCGCAGAAGCCATCGTTTTCCGTAGGTCAACAGGGACCTAAGTGGCGTTTCTGGAGTTAGCCTGAGAAATTTTAATAAACAGTGGAAAAGAAATTTCACCTTCAACAGCGAGTCGAGGATGACCTCCGCCACGCTCACCTCGTCGACATCCCCACCTTCAAACAAAACTTCTGCGGCACGTTCTCGAATCCACCCTGGGATTGTCAGAACGCCCCTCCCCAGCCCACCCGAGGATACGGGGGGAGTAACTGGCATTCGGGCATCGCTGGCAGTTGAATGGCGCTTGTACACATCCGCCAAAACTTGCGAACCTCCATGTTCACCGGGTTGTGAACTCGATGTTCCACGAGAATCTGCCCTCGAGACAATCGAATAACTTGAGGCGGCCCGTGAGCCCATGGCGGAATTATCCACATCCATAGATACCCTTGAGGATTCTGATTCCGACTGTGCTGCGTCACTGGGTAGGTGGTCAACATCAATCATATCGTCGTCCGATGAGGAATGGTATTGTTGCTGAGAGGGGCGGGAGTCTTCCGCAGATAGCTCGAACGCCCTCCCTACAAGGCAGATTCTCGTCTTTATTTCCTCAACCACGGCATCCGTAAGGACCTCAGCAGGAACAGAAGTTTGCCGTTGCGTTGCCGGTACAGATCGGGGTGCAGGAGCAGCTGACGGAGGAGGGATATACTTTCCGAAAAGCAGCACAAGAGAACGAATATGTTCCGTCAGCCTTGCACCTGCTAACGGCGTGGTTTTTAGTTGGTGGAAGAGGGGGCGGGAAGCGAATATCTAGGTTCGCGTGTCAAGGGGGAGTTCAAAGTCAACCATGAAGTGACCAGACCTACCGGGAGGACAGTTGATTCCAAGTGACCACAATCAAGGACGAGACCCGTGATACGGCCAACGGCAAGGAGTGAAAGGAGATGGCTCGGAGCAAAAGAAACATAAGGGACCTTGATGGTAAACCAATGAGCCTCGTCTTAAGTTCTGTCGACACGTGCATACCTGCAGATTCGTGAACAATATCCTCGCTATCATGTCTTTGATGTACAGCGGCAGTAAAGGGTGCTCGATGACAATAACTTTTCGGGATTTAGGATCCGTGAGCAGAGAGCTGCGGTACGCCAGTTATTCACTAAAGCGTAAAGCATCCGTTGTGACGTACTCGTGGAACACCAAACGGAGTGTGTCCTGAAGCTTAGCTTGCAGCATCCCATCCTCCTCTTCGCGATCAAGCTGGTTCGTAGTCCTGTTTAGCCCCCAGAGGGCCTTCCCATCTTCTCCATTTCCAAAGAAAACATCTCTCGGCCGACCCTCCCCACTGAAGCCCACCTTCCAGATACGAGACCCAGGATCGATCACGATTCTGTCTTCCGTTCCATAGAGAGAGTGCCGTCGCGTTGTTTGGTAGTGGGGAGAGGACTGGATCGCCGAAGATGTGGCTGCTATACGCGATGTTGTGGGTGTTGTGGACGTGTCGAGGGCGAGACGTTTGCTAGGAGTACTTGGGACGGACATCTTGACCTCGGCATTTTCCGGCGCCTCTCACACCAGACCCGCATTTCTCGCGTCTCCCTACATGGCGGGGTACGGTGCCGCAGCCCAAAGAATCCCGAAGACGGATTAGGAACGCGTCACACGGTCCCGCCCTGGCCGTTCGTAGTGCTGTACCTCATGTCGACCCACGCAAGATTCTCCACGAACAACCCACATTTTTCCAATGCTCAGACTATGATTCTTTTTTTTATAGCTCGGCTCGAGTCGCTTTTCCGTGAAACCCGCATGAGGGTCGATTACTTGAAAGAGTATTGGATGAACTCCAAGGTTATTAACGATCACTTTCGTGAGCCACTCTGCTTAGTGAGCTGAGGAATGCACCCTGGGACAAGGTCTGTACGAATCCTCATCGGTGAATAGGCCCACAACTTGTTACGCGCCAGAGGCCTGCCACGCGAGTTGGTAATCTCCTGAAGACCTTGGTTGGGCACCACATTATTGCTCTATTTGTTGGTGTGGAGGATAAGAAGCTACAGGTGATGTGATAGTTCTGATCTAAATCGTGATCCGCTTGTCGTTACCCAGAATTCCACGAGGTCCCCTGTGAGCGTTTAAATACTCAGGGTATCACCCGAGCCTATCTTATCGCCTCTTCTCTCACCGCGTGAACGTGCTGGGACAATGACTTCCTATAACCCTCTTGACGATGGATTTGTCACCTTCGACCCAAAAAACATGCAGTATAGGCGTCTGGGCCCCACCGGTCTGAGGGTTCCGTTGTTCTCTATCGGTAATTGTGCGTGTTATCTTGTCGCCTTAATAGACAGAGACAGATCTCGCCGACTTGACTTCTAGTTCTCACTCTCGGTACCAAGGTTGGCGGAGACACCGCCAAGGACATAATTAAGATCGCTTTCGAGAATGGGATCAATATGTTCGACACTGCGGAGTCCTATGGGAGGGGAGGTGGCGAAGTCGAGCTGTAAGTCATCCTGCTGGTCCTTTCCACATAATATCAGGACTGATCCGCCGGTAAATTTCTTCCTCTCGCGCAACGACGGATCTACAGTGGTCGCATCATCAAGGAACTTAAATTCCGTCGTAGTGACATCATCGTCACCACAAAGATCTACTTTGGCACTCGCGAGGGACCCAACGACTCCGGTCTCTCGAGGAAACAGTGAGTATAGGATTCGATCATGCTTACAGGAGGTTCTCAATGGTCACATGCACACATCTAGCATCATCGAGGGCACCAGGGAGTCTTTGCAACGTCTGCAGCTCGACTACGTGGACGTCATCTTCGCCCACAGACCCGATCCAACTGGTGAGTACTCTACGGACCCGCCTTCGGAATGCATAGAAATGACCGGTGATTAGTTCCGATCGAGGAGACTGTCCGGGCTTTCAACTACGTCATCGAGAAAGGCTGGGTTCGTGTCATTATTCTCACGAGTAAGGTGGGGAGCTGGAACGAATGAAACATTACCTAGGCGTTTTACTGGGCCACCTCAGAGTGGTCAGCAATCCAGATCGAGGAGGCACACCGTGAGTCTTGCTCCCGAACCGGAGCCGACGCACGTTTCTGTAATTCCCCCGAACAAGGATTTCTGATCATCAGAAAACCCCAGATATCGCTACCAAACTGAACATGATCCCACCGGCTGCCGAACAATGCAAGCACCAGTGAGAGGGTCGCGCACGAGAAACATCCCGTCGGGATCTGATTATCTCTTGTCACGTTAATCTAGCATGTTCTACCGTGAACGCCCCGAAAGCGAATATGTGTGAGTTGATTACCGAGGGTCACCTCTCGGAGATACCCTCGATTTTTCGGATTTGTGTTGATAGTCGGGTCCTCCGTGTCTCGCACAGTCCTCTCTACAAAAACTATACTTACGGCACTACTGTATGGGCGGCTCTGGCCGGGGGTCTGCTGACGGGAAAGGTGAGCTGGCGGCGAAAATTCCCCCTTTCGGTGTGCTGATGATCACTCTGGGGCACGTTTTCTTTCGTTTTCATCTTCTTTCGGTTGTCAATCGGGGTAGTATAACAACGGAATCCCTGAAGACTCTCGATACGCGGTGCACAAGGACGATTGGGGGGTCTGGACGCAGCATCTTCTTTCTGAGGAAGGGCAGAAGCAGGTCGCCAAGGTAAAGGAGTTGACTAAGATCGCCGAGCAAGGTGAGGGGAACGATTGCGTACACTCCCAGGGTCATAGGGCCTGCGACTGACTTGAGGTTTACAGAATTGCAATGCAGCGTGGCTCAGCTTGCTCTCGCGTGGGTGACAAAGGTGAACCCTTACACGAGCACTGTCATTCTCGGAGCTACCAAGCCCCAGCAAGTGATTGAAAACTTGGGGGCTCTCGAGGTCTTGCCTAAGTTGACCCCGGAGATTTTAGAGAGGATTGAAAAGGTGTTGGATAACAAACCCACCCCAATTGTAAGCAGCTTCCTCACTCCCATCAAATTCTGTCCCCCCTCCTTCTCACAAGTTACTTTTTCTGGCTGTCGTTGTTCTCAGGCTGCTCTGGCCCGTCAACCATACGATAAGAATTTCCACGCTTTGGCTTAAGGGTCGTTATCGATATCGATGCGACGTGTGAAGGACACGAGTCAGGTTGAATTCCCCCCCTCCCCCAAAGTCGCCTTTTGTGTGCGTTTGTAAAGCTTAGTAGTATGTATGAATGAATGAAACAGTGACAATATCGCAACCCCGATGCTGTGTCACGAGGGCTGAGCACATTTTGGGATCGGTGGGATCTGTGGTTTATGATTTCGACTCTTTGAGTTCTTGAGACCTGTTGTGAGAGAAACAGTCGGTCGACTAGGTGGTGTGCACGAAGGGCTAGCCAAAGTCCCCCGTCCTGAGGGACCGACGCTGGCGGCTTGGGTGCTGAATGCAGGACGCTTGTATCAATGGCAGCCCTGATACCCGTGCGTTCATTTGATAGTGGAACGCATTCATTCGTATCTTGGTGGAGTGGATCCGATTTCTCAGGTGCTTTCGCCTTCTCGAACTCAAAGGCCCGGGTTTGAATGGCACAGTTGCTGTTTGTGTGGCCGCTTCTTCGGACCGTGAATGAACGCGAGAACCCGATGTTTACCTCGTGTGCCGTGCGTATCCGTGGAATCTGCGGACGCCCCGGTCGAATGAACTGCTGACAGGCATAAGAGCCTATCGACTATCTCCCGTCGTCTATCGACACCTCGACCCTGGTTCTCCGGTAGGTTAGTTGGTATCGTGGCTACTATCCGAATCGAAGAAACGGAGTGATGGTCAGATTCATTCCCGTCACCGGCGAACAACCACTTGTCGGCTCCACCGTTGCTTTCTACTCGGCAGAGGCTGGGACGTTGTCGTTCGGAGGTTAATCCGAGATGAAATGTGCCACTGTCTAGGCTGTGTTGGAGGCCGGACGACCGCCACGCTCGAGACTCCCGCTCCACTCCACTGCATTCTTCCCGGGTTCTCTCCTTCTCGGTTTCATGCCTCCTTGAACCGGCAAGCCTATTGACAAAGGTTTCCCGCCAAAGAAGCCAGAAACACGTTATCGTTTGTATGTGTTTTATTTGTTCACGTCACAGATGCATATGATATATCAACGCGGTTCTGTGACTCGTTGACTTGTGTTGGGTCGATGGTAGATGTTACGGGAAGCCTTGTCAAGGTGGAACGCACATATGCGGGTGGGCCGTTCGACGTTGGGCGGGCCCGTGGTCGGGGGGATAGAAGTCGCGCGTTTTACCTCCATTCTCTGGACCGACAGCTGGGTATGTGGCGTTTGACCTGCAGAATGGCGTCACCATCTCGCTCAGCACTGACGTACGGTACAGCCCAGTGCACCCGGACAGGGGTGGGTCTGGGTCTCGCAAACGCACGAAGCGCGAGTAAGCGTCAAACGTACCCGGAGAAGGACTGGGTATGTGATGGTGACAGTGTGAGTGGATGTGAGTTCGCAGGTTATCAATTCGATGTGATCCCCGACTGGCTCGCGAACGTCGCACGTGGGCGGTGAAAGGGTTACAGATGCCTCCGCTCCGCCAAAACACCTTTCTTGTTTCAAGGTCGCCTGGTTTTTTTACGGTTTACGGTTCCAGCCGTCGCGTTGGGGTATCACCACCGCACGGTGAACCGTCGGGTGTCGCGGAACCTGGTCGTGGTCGCCGTGACGGCGTCACATGTCACAACAATAAATTACAGGAAGGCCCCGTTCACTTTTCTCCTCGTCCTCTCATTCGAATCTCAGTTGAACGTGTAGGTCGCCCATCTTCCATCGAGAAGGTCCCCTGCCCTCTCTGATTGAGATTTCTCTGTTCCCAGCCAGCTTTCGTAACAAATTTGTTATCACACCTCCTAATCTTGGATTTCGTCATGCCCCGAGGATCGAGCTCAAAGGGATACACCGTCGACGGCACGGGAACGAACAGCCAGGTCGGTGAGATTTTCCCCCGCGGAATCGAGATCCCCGATTTGTGGGGACAATCGCACGGATCTCCATCGGATTTGCATCAGGAGAGGCATTTCCTTTCCTAGCTCAGCACCCCGCGGAGGAACGTCGCGGTCGGGTCTTGTTTTCGCGCACCGGTCGCGGCTATCAGGCGACGATGGACGTCGAGGCTGATGGTGCGAATTGTTTCATTCTCTTCTGGGGAAACGACTGGTGCAGCCGCGACTACGGTAACGGTTCCAACTCGTACCATTACTCCAACAAGTACGTATTCCTGTCACCTCGTACGGTCTCTTCCCTGGCTGATTCCTCTCTCTCGGCGCAGCGACGGCAGTTACTATTATGCAAACCCCAACGGAAGCACCTATTGCAACGACGGCAAGGGTGAAGCGACCTACACGCCCTCTTCCAACGATGGAAAGAAATGAGTTTTCGGCGAATGAATGTGTCTAAATTGCCTAGTCGCTAAATACGGGCCCGAAATGGTACACTGATTTCCTCGGATCTATATCTTGGCGCCGTCTCGCATGGCCGGCTAAGCGGGGAAGATGCCAAAGGGGGGTGCTTAGAATGTTGCTTTGTTCCGTTCCTTGTCTCAAAACCGAAACTCGTGCCCCTGATTCGTGGAAAAACGGTAAAATGCGGTTAGAAATTTCCCCAGCGGGATGGGTTTCGTCCCGCGATTGAGTGCGATGCGGGACGGGTGGAGGAACTGACAGCCGTCCGTTGATCTGGGTGAGTGTAGGCAAATGAGGTATAGAATCTGCTCAGACTAGTCATCTCAGCAAGCTTACACGGATATGTTTTAGCGGCTCGAGAGAGTCGATGGAAGACGCGGTCGCAGTCGCGCGCGGTCCCTCGTTTTATTTTAGGTTTGGAGAAAAGGATCTATCACCATCAAATGATATCGATCTTCTCTTTCCACTTTGTCCCTCCCTCCCCTTCGGCGCCCGATATGCCGTAAATGACCAAAGAAAGCAAATACGGCCCAAAATCTCGCCTGCGCACTCACTTCCCTTCGTAGGCTAGATCGTCTGGTGGCTGTATTGCACGGCTGTTCGAACTCCCTGCGGCGAAGCAAAAAGGAACGAGTCCGAGTCGCGACTCTGTTCGTCGGTGCGGCAACTAGATTTCTCCGTTCTCCCTCTCTCTCTGTGTACATCCATATATCTATATACGTCCTTGAGAAAAAATAAAATAAAAAAATAAACAGATGGTTCTTTTTCCCGGAGATTTTCGTTTCGGCTCGTTTGGTCGAGATACCAGATTGGTTTTCAAATCGGGAAATCGGGAAGGAATTCAAGGTCCGACGTGGGAAAAAGACCCGATCTCTGATGATCCAATTTACGGCAAACTGTCTCTCTTGCCGCATTCCACCTTCTCCCACTTATATACGCCCAGGGACGACCACGAGCTCCCTCTTTCCTCTCTCTCTCTCTTTCCCTCTCTCTCCTTCTATCGTTCTCCTGTCTCCCTAGATCCCCTCCAAGGAGAGAGAGAGAGGTCTCGAGTGAGAGTGCCAGGTCGATTCCAGTGCACCTCTCCGTAACATTCATCTCACCCAAGATTAGATCCGCTTCAATCGCGATTCGTGGGTAGCCTACTCCTACTCTCCTCCCCTTACGGACTAACCCCTCGTCT
>QFEV01000558.1:0-10257 GCA_003316405.1 Thelephora aurantiotincta
CCCAAACCAGCGCCATGCTCGCATATGTTGAGGCGTTGCGCGAAAAGACTGCACTTCCTGATTTAACCACCGTCATGGACTCGCGTACGCAGCCTGCTACCGTTGGTCCAAAGGCGACAGTCCGAGAGGTGGCCAAACTCATGAAGGAACGTAGGGTCACCGCCGTTTGCGTCATGGAGAATGCTCCTACCGGTGCTGCAACCAATGCACCCAGGATCGCTGGCATCTTCACGAGTAAAGACGTGGTGCTGCGTGTCATTGCTGCGGGCCTGGACGCTGGAAGGTGCAGCGTTGTTAGAGTCATGACCCCACACCCCGACACCGCTCCTCCTTCGATGACTGTCCACGACGCATTGAAAAAAATGCACAGTGGGTGCTCCGGTTCTGCAACGGTTCTGTGATCTGACTTTGTCTAGATGGGCGTTACCTGAACCTGCCCGTCGTCGAGGCTGACGGCCGTCTGGTTGCTATCGTGGACGTCCTCAAGTTGACCTACGCCACTCTAGAACAAGTAAGTCACTCCTGCGTTCGTGAAGGAGCGATCACCAACAATCCGTGAATAGATGAACACCATGAGTCAAGAGGCTGGGGACACCGGCTCGGAAACTGGGGGTCCCATGTGGGGCCGATTCTTCGATTCCATTGGCGGCGGAGAAACCGAGTCGATGGTCTCCGGTCAACCCACCGATACGCCGAGCAATAAGCACGGCTCAATGAGAGTTCCCCCCCAATTACCACAATCCCCTCGATCGGATTTGCATCCTAATGACTCTGCCTCCGTTGTTATGGACGATGATGGTTCTGTGCTTGACGGTTACATGACAAAAGGTGGTACTGGCTCACAAGCTGGGTTCCCCTCTCTTGCCGTTGTCGACGATGGTACCTACGTCTTCAAATTCCGGACGCCGAGCGGGCGCACCCACAGATTCCAATCCCGTCATGACAATTACGAGCATATGCGCGAAATCGTTTCCACGAAGCTGGCCATCGATCCGTTTTTCACAAACTTTGCGCAAGGGGATGAATCCCAACCCCACCTTGATCCCAGTGATTATCAGCTCGCATACACCGACGCGGATGGTGACGTTGTGCTGATCACGTCTGATGAGGACGTCTCCGATGCCGTCAAAATGGCAAGGTCGAAGGGGCAGGACAGAGTTGTCCTTTTCATCCAGGGGGGACAAGGCTGGGAGTATGTTATGGCAGAGAAGCTGGAGACAAAAGCGGTCGAGGCCGCTGCCGCTGCCCAGAGCGAGACTAAAGCAATAGAGAAGACGGAGACCCCACCACCCTCCTCTCTGCCGCCGCCTCCGACGGAAGGTATCTTTGGAATTCCCAGAGACATGGTGCTTCCTGCGAGCATTGGTGTCCTGGCGGTCTCGATCATGGTCGTGTTTGCCATCTCTCGGTTGACGAGCAGCAGCCGCTACTGATATGTTAATCTCCCCTCATAATTCCATTCCTTCGGGTTCAGCATACACAATACTTGATAAACTCTTACGGACCACAGAAGATACCTTGTTTCGTTTTTATGACCCTATTCACGATCCGAATGAACTCTAGATTTTCAAGTCCGCGATCGTTCCGTTGCATCGTCGGGGGATAGCCACGTGCGCAAACGGGCCAGGCGCTTGACGATCGCGCTCAGCCTCCATCTTCGAGCAGTTGCTCTTGCGTCACACCGCAAACCGTGTCAGAGCGTCCTTCTCCAAGTTTCATACTGCGCGTTGAAATGCCCAAGTCTGAGCGCGATGAAGTGATATCCAACTTGGTCCGTCCACCCCCCCGTGTCGTCCAGTACCCACCATCGTTCCGGATCCACATTCACCGTGTCCCTGCGCAGACGGCTATGATGCTTTCTGCGATGATTAACGAGCTCGTGATGGATGCTACGCTTCAGGCGCATTACGAGGCTCAGAAGTTGAATGTGCCTTGCGATATGTGCCACACGCGGTGCGTCCACCCCCAACGACGTCATATGTTTCGCAGGATATCTTTCTGTTGCTGATGGCGTCGTTTATGCAAATGAAGTTGTGACACAGGTGAAGCATCCCCCCGGGCTACTGTGGTTTTACTAACAGACCCTCTCACCCTCAACCAGCCCACGCATCGACTTCGATTGGTCCAACCGATCCGCAATCTCCCCGGCCGCCGAGCCCCAGCGTAGAAGGGAAACAATCTACCCCTACCGGGAGTGCTTCTGGAGCCAGTACGGGCCCGACTAACGGAAAATCTGACGGTTCGGTTTATTTCGAATGTCTGAACTGTAAGCGACAGGTTGGTTGGATCCCGCGTTGACCTGCCGACACACCACCCTTTCTAACTACATCCGAAAAAACTTGATCGTTCTGCCACACAGATTGCATCTAATCGATACGCTCCCCACCTTTCCTCGTGCATGGGAGTTGGCAACGGAAACCGCCGCGGAGGGTCACGGAACCCCATCACAAAGTCCAAGTCTGTGGAAAATTCTTGGCGCGCCGCTGGTTTATTTCTCACGATTCAAAAGATCTGGTAGAGACCAAGGGCGTTCCGAGTCTCCGTTTCTTGGTTCAGAGGCTTCAGACGACTCAAAACCAAGTACAAGAGGGAAGAGCGAAGGGAAAGCGGCCAAGAAAGGCAAGGCCGAGTCTAACACGAGATTCCCCCTTTTGCACGAGTGCTGACATCCTGTGCCGTAGACGACGGGGATTTCAATATCCACCGCAAGAGGGTGAGCAAACTTTCTTCCGTCACGTAAATGCCAGAACCTGGCCCGTCTTTCGTATAGCCTGGATCGCCCCAGGCCACACCGAAAAAGTTGAAGAAGCCAAAGACTACCGGCAAGTTAGGGTATAGATCTGTACCGACGACGGTCTCATGGACTTTCCCCTTTGCAGGTTCGCCGTTGAAGAATGTGACCGATATGCCACCGCCGGCATCGAAGAAGTCTTCAAAGCTGGGAGAAAGTTCCATCACCCGGGAGAGTTCCAATGCCCCTTCGGTGGACAACGAATCGAGAATGTCTGTTTTTTCGCCCGAACCAAGCCCCGTTTCTCCCACATCTTCGGCCGATAGCCCAAGCGCAGTGTCCACCAGAGTGACGAACGGTAAAAACGCTCAGAAACCGGTGGCAACTAACAGCATTCCCGCCACTTCCGTTGCTCCACCCCAGTCGACCGCGCACGATGCAAGCTATATGATGATGGGTAAGCCGAACTCGAAATGACCACAGGCGCAGGCGGGATGACCATTGCTCTAGGCTACGATGACAACGAGACCGGATCCTCCACGGATAGCGAGAGTGATTGAGAGAGTGCATAGGGCGGAAAACGTCCTTTTGTGTATACCCGTATTGTCCCGTGCACGTTTCTTGCGTGCTGTACCGTGTCCGTGTCCATGTATCTACACATGTAGCATGTAGTGTCTGCAACGTGTCTACTTTATAACCAACCGTTTGGAAGTGAGGGAAAAGGGACTGAGCCGCATTGTCTGCACGGGGTCGAGGCAAGAGCATCGACCTACAGGCGAACATCGACGGATGGTTGGTAGGCGTGGGTAGAGAGACACCGACCTGTTGCGGACGAGACGATCGCACGTGATCGTGCCTGGAATGAATCTCACCTGTGAGTGCTGCGTGGTCGGTCTGGAAACCGTCTCTCTAACCTTTCTATTAAGCCTACCTCGCGATCATCGGAGCTTCTCTCGCAACGGGGTACGTTGCCGGGCGTTGCATTGGGACCGTTAAGGACCACGCCAGCACGCCTTTGGTCTCTTCCCGCAAGGAGAACAAAACCGACAGGGTAGACGTGGATGACTCGGAAAGTGATGCGTCGGAAAGTGATGCGTCGAGCGAAGGTGGAGACGGAGACCTTGCACAAGTGAAACCGTCCCCCGAGGAAGAGTGCAAACTGGTCGGTGTTCAACGTTCAACGTCCGATATCCGACCCTGCTGGTCGTCGTCTGAAGATTTACGTTTAGGTGCTCGTTGTAAGAAGTGATCTGGGAATGACAATTGGGAAGATTGCCGCACAGTAAGCAAACGTTTCTTTGAGGAAACAAATGAACCGTGGCGCTGACGGTTGGCATGCTAGATGCTCGTACGTGATGTTCCAGGTCCTCCCGGGGCAGTTGAATTGACGGAACACTGCGTACAGACATGCTACCCTAGCATGCTATCGTACCTTGTCGGCATCCAATCCCAAGGTGAGTTTAGAATCCATGCCGCCAAGCGGATCATAACACACACACACACCCCACGTACATCGCGCAGCTTCTCAAACATTGGGAACGAACCGGGTAAAGACCTTTTTTTTTTTTTTTACCGCTCTCCCCGATCTATAACGTTTTGACATATGGTACGCGATAGACAAACGAAGGTCGCGTTGAGGTGTTCAGATGAAGAGGAGCTGCTTCTTTTGCAAGCAAAGGCCCAGAGCTTGAACCTCTGTGCACGATCCATCCAGGACGCGTGAGGCTGCACCGTTTACGTCGCTGTTGGATGGGTTCTGACTGCACGCTTGGTTTGTATAGCGGGCGGACGCAAGTTGCGGCGGGGAGCAGAACAGTGTTGGGGATCGGCCCTGGTCCGTGGGTTTTCCCCTTCTCCCTTCATTTCGGGTTTGACTGAGAGGCGGCTCGCAGGCCCGGCCCGGTTGGTCAACCAAGTGACGGGGAAGTTGAAGTTGTTGTGAGGAGAGTGGGGATGGATACGGTGACTGCGTCCTCGCTCGGTATCGTACTGTAGAGCAGGCCAAGAAGCATGTGATTGTGATGACGACGCAGCCGCCGGGTTCTCTGACCCTCGCGCTCTTGCTCAAACACGACGATGGCCACCATCGAGCACATACTCTCCGACCCGGCCTTCCACGACTACCTCGGGGTCCTGAAGGGTGCTCGGAACGGCTTCGTTTACGGTGTCAAGATCCGTTTCCCTCATGCCTTGATCATGGCCATCCTCTTCGGTCGTGGAGAGTGAGTCTGTTATAAGCCCGCCGGAGATGCCGTACGCTTACTGCCTGCAGCTGGAACACCCGGACGCGAGCAATCTTCCGGGCGACCAAGACACACGCATTGAACCTCATGAAATACGTTGCCTTGTACAAGACCCTCCTCCTGGTCCAAAAGAGGGTCAACGGTGGCAAGGAACGAAGGTTCGACACTTTCTTCGCAGGCCTCGTCGGTGGCTACCTCGTCTTTGGAGATAGAAACGCCGTCAATGAACAGGTTCGTCCACGTTTTTCCAGACCACCAAAAGAGAAACTGACGTGTACACATTCGCACACGCGGGTGACAAAACAAAACAAAAAAAAACAGGTGGTGTTGTACATCTGCTCGCGCGTAATCGCATCATTCATACCCCGCGTAACCCCGAAACCCCAAACCCCTGCGGGTGCAGTGAAACCTATCCCTCCAGACTCACGATACTTCTCCGTCTTCGCTGCCCTCGTCTGGGGTTCCGTCATGTGGCTGTACGAAAACAGGGGCGAGACCATCCAACCGGGCATGTTCAACTCGATGACCTATCTCTATCGCGACTCGAATGTGTGGAACGATTTGCGAACCTTGTTGTGGCACAACCGGTGAGGGTAATTATTACATACGGTGCGGCTTATGAGCAGCAGATACCGTACCGATAGAGTCCGTTGAATTGCACACTCTCCTTCCTCCGATGGGTCGCACAGCCCTGTATTCCATCCTTGAGTTTTGATGGCCGGTGAGAGAAAAGGTGCAGCTTACCACACGTGTCCGGACGTTCGTACAGTCACGACTACATATAACGAGATGAGGGCTCGGCACCAGGGAAATTACATACAGGGGCGAGACCGAGTGAAGGAGAGAGCCAAGGTTTTCATACCGGCGATATAACGTTTGAGGTGCTACAAGGGGGAGATAGGTTAAATGGGTGCTGATGATCAGAAGGCAGGTATAAAACGCCGAAGGGCTTGAGAAAAAGAGGGTTATATACACTTTGGCTCACACGCAGAACATGTACAGATGCAAAACATAATCTCACACGTGGCGGAGAGAGAGAAGGAAGAAGAGCATGACTTTGAATCCCATTCAGATAGGTGCCACAACGTTCATGGAGCGGTCAGTCGAGGGTCCGGGAGAAGGAGCAAAAGCAATACAGCCCTAGAGAGAGTACAGTGAGAGACCTACAGACCGTTCGGCATAGCAGTAAGGATGGGAAAAGTGGACGAAGGGGGAAGCGGAGTGGTATCATCAAAACGCAAAAGGTAATCGAGAAGAGAAGGGAGGTCAAATCTCTATAACGTCGAGGTGAAGGGAAAACAAACACGAGCTCCAGGATACCCCTACAAGATGACACACTTGATTCGCCCCGGCTTTGGTGGTTTTGTTGGAGGAGGGGGGGGAGGAACGCCACGGTCAACGTTCTCCTTGCTTGACCGCAGCATCCTGACCAGGTCCGTGAAGAGCTTCTCCACGTTCTGGGCCGTCTTTGCCGATGTCTCCAAGAACCTGCAACCAAAGTCGCGGGCCATGGCGGCGCCTTCTTCTCTAGATACCTCGCGTTCGTATTGTTTGTCGCATTTATTGCCGACGAGCATGAAGACCGGTCGATGCCTCTTGACCTTGAGCATGGCCTGACGGAAGACCTCGAGGCGCTCAAAAGTGGCCCTTGAGGCAATGGAGTAGACGAGGATGAAACCCTGACCCTCTCTGTGATCTGGTGAGCGAGATTGGAGGGAGGAAGACAAGTTGGGAGTCGCACCTGACCCACTGGTCTCGCAGGGTAGCATATTCCTCTGGATATCGGGGGTCATTACGTGGGATCTGGTGGAGATTAAGGTGTTGGGGACAGACCTTGACCGGCCGTATCGATGACTTCGACAAAACACATTTTATTGTCCACTACGAGTTGTTTTCGATACGCATCTTCTATTGTTGGATCGTAGGTCTAAGAATAGGAGCAAGTGAATGAACGAGGGGGAAAAATGGACGGGAGGAGAAGAACGAACCTCTGGTCAAGCGGGAGAAAAGAGGGATAACGCGATGAACATTGGAATATTTTTGGAGAGGGGGTGTCGGCGACTCACCAACGAAGCAATTGAGAGTAAACTGGGGAGGATAGTCAGGAGTCGCTTTGGGGACAGAGATGAGAGACAAACCTGTACAGCCAGCGCGGTTTTTCCGACACCACCATCTCCAAGCACTGCGACTCTCCAGCTATCCATATCGTGCTGGGAGGAAAGAGGGGGGTACGATTAGGACGAGGTGGAGAGGGGGAGGGAAAGATGGGGGGATGGGCACCTGTTAAGGTAGGATTGAAAAAGAGGGAGGGGTAAATTGGAATTTGAGGGTGGGAGGGAGAGAGGACGAAGCTGATGGAGGGGGACGGGGGGGGGAGTCGGGTGCGGGTTGAGAGGGAGCTGGATTTGGAGATAAGCGGGGGTGTGGGGAGAGGATTTGGAAAGGTTTAGAGCGAAAAAGATTCGTCGTAAGATCGTGCAAGGTCGTTAAACGGAAAGCGAAGGGGAGGCTTGAGAGGCTGAGCACAGCTAGTCGAGAGGACGAAAGCGGTGAGCGAACGGAAACCGGTTTCCCACAATCTCTCCTCCCCATCCTCGCCCAAAATCTTTTATTCCTTAGTGCCAAAAACACCCTGTTGCAAGCAGTCCTCCATCGTTTATCCGAGTCAATTATCCTCGAGAGGAAAAGAAAAAAAAAAAAGATGGGGCCGGGGCTTAGACGCCAACAACACGAAAGAGAAAAGCACGAGGCCCGTTCGCATCTTTTCCCTTCGCGTGTCCGCTCGTACTCGTGCATCGACATCGCTCAGCTCGAGGTAAAATAAAAATAAAAATAAAACAGCACCCTCAATCTGTCACGGTAGGCGCATTGCACTCGTTGCTGCGCTCAGGGTTCCGTCAAATCGGCTATGGCCCGCATGGTTTAGTCTCTTCCCTCGGGAGCGGTCCCCTCGCTTGCCGTTTTTCTTCGGAGGTTGATCTCCCTCTCAGCACTCTTATGATGGCCAATAGACTTGAAGGCCGCGCACGCGCCGAGCACAGTATCCTGATCACGGCCGAGGTGAGTCGTGTTGGTGATGGGATCCGCCTGAGCGTTCTTCGTTTGGTCACCGGGGGTCTCCAAGTTTACCAATTCAGAAGAGAGAGACCTGGGAGGTGAGCGTTCTTTGGGTCCAAACGTGACCACCCGAGTCTCCGTTGGCCGACGCCAACAGATGCGGGTCGCAGGTGATGTTGTGACCACAGCAACGCTCTGTCCCTGCATCGAACGCTGAAAAGGGTCCCCGGCCACCAATTGATTTTCCCTTGCAGACCCTATCTTTGTCTTCCCTGCAAATCAGATTTTGAATGGGCCGCCTCTTTGACTAGAGTCGGCCTGTGTGCGCGGTATATCCCGATCGAGCCGCAGTGGAATCCGAATGAATGGAGGACAATCGTCACCAGAGACCGGGGGAGATCGACACCGGCAGACAAACATTCGCCGTGTTCTCCATCAGTTAGAAAATCAAAAGCGACGGTTGCATTGCATGACATGCATTCTGTGGGGACAGCTATACTCCGCGAGAAAAAGGAAAACAACAAGTCGGTGCGTCAAAATACCCCAGAGGATATAACCGGCAAATCTACAAACGGTTCTAATCTCTACCAGATGGAGTAGCACGTGTGGAATGGAGAGGGATAGAGAGGTCCAGGTGAACGGTGGACTGAACCGATGGGTCCATCATGTGCAGTGTTAGCCCTTCGGGAGAGATGCGTAGTGGGGAGGGGGATTGTCCGAAGGGCACTCCACTTGGGTAATAAGGAAATAAAGAAGGGGTAACTAGGGGGGACATGGAAGGGCAAACTATAGGACGGGACCAAATTCGAGTTCCTCCGGTCGATTACAAGTACAGGGTCTATTCGTCGTGTCGTGGGATGGTACTTTTTTTCTCTCCACCCGTCATAAATGTAGACGAGGGGCTTCAATCCGACCTCGAGAACTCGGCCTGCGAAAGATTGAGGACGAAGACGGACTGGGTGAGACCGCCAGGGCAATCTAGGAGTTTGCAGGGTTTCTTGGGGGTCGATGCGGGGTTTGGGATGGAAGCGAAGGGACGGAGTGGGCGCGAGGTAGGGAAGTGTGGTTTGGCCAGGGTTGGAGGCACAGAGGACCTGGAAGCGCCAATGGCGAGGGGGGAGGAGACAGAGGGGCGAGAATACAGCATGGCTGGTATCTGGGAGGGGGGTGAGAAAGAGGGGGAGGGGAAGGGAGAGAGGGAGGACACTTACACGTCGAGGGAGGAGGGATGACAGATGAGCAACAAAGACCAGCTTCGGGCGCGATATATAACTGGGCGGGTCGTTGGATGGATGTCCCCAAAGAACCCTTGGCCACAACACGAACCGATCCTCTGTTGGGGGGCCGCGGGAAGTCACATGACTCCACCGCGTTTCTCGATCCTCGCCAACTTTGGGGATCTCTTTCCTTTACCGGTAATTTGTCCCGCGCTCCGCTTCCGATCCTCGGTCTACCAATCTCCCGTTCTCATCTCCGCAGGCTCACTTTCTCTTTCCCCGCAACCCACGACCGCGTGCTGCCCTCCCCCTCGACCTCAACGTCCCCTCGTTGCCCCCTGCGCCAACTCAACTCCGCCCTTTGGATGCATATGCCTGACCGTCCACACCGGGCCATGCCTCGCCCTTTTCTCGTGCCCTGGTGCTTACCTCCGCTCTTATCAGCAACTGCGCCGCTATCAAGACACCACTCTCTTGAATGCACTCTAGCCATCTCAATCAAGGACTCGGCTGCGACCAAGTTTGACGTCGTCTGTGATCGCATTCCCCACCTCTGGTTCTGCCGAGAAGCCAGTCTGATCCTACCACACCCTCCCCAACACCGGTCAATCCTGGAAGCCAGTGTCCGATCCCCCTCGGTCCGACTGGGTACATAATCCTTATCTTTTCCATCATTCATGAGACACTTGTAGTACTGTACACGGCGTAATGCCAGAGGTTCAAGAAGGGTGTGAGAAATACTGCCGGGAGAGAGATGCGGGAACATAGATACGCAAAAGCACGAGCGCCGAGGTCGACCCATCATCCCTGCCCTGCCCGTTTCTGTCTAAGAATAAAAAAAACAACGGGAGGAAAGACCCGAGGTTGCTTTGCTGCGAGCGTGCAGGGTCGGATTCCCCTCACCGCCCAATTATCGTCAGCGTGCCGACGGGAATATGCTACTAGATATCAGCCGTGGAGTGTGACCGGGGTCCTTGGAGGGGAAAAGGAACGAAGCTTGTCCGGTAAA
>QFEV01000560.1:0-13546 GCA_003316405.1 Thelephora aurantiotincta
AGAGCTCGAGACGAGACATAAGTTCTTGAAACAACTCTTGGATGCTGCGAGGCAAAACAAAGACTACTACCCAAGGGCGTTACTCACCAAGGTAACCCCTCCAAAGGCAATGATTTTTACCGGAAGGTTCACCCGGTTGATTTTAAATAGGCACGAAAGGAGATTGAAACGACGTGGAAGCCCAATATCACATTCTACGTATGTTTTCCATCCTACCCCCTCATGTTTTGTAATGAAATTCCGCAGTCGGAATCGGACCAACTCATGGAAGGTGCCCATAAAGGGTATCCGGTCATCGCCTTTAATTCTATTTTATCCACTATCACCCATTCCCTCAGGGAGTGTAACCCTTCGGACTGCTCCGTTGATTTAGGCAGATCCAAGATTGCGACCTCCGATAAAACCCAAATCACATCTGACTGGTTCTCAAGAGTGCTCACCGCGGCAGCTGAGACCCTGGTCGCGCTCAAAGGCAGCCTGAAGGTTGAATGTGTTTGCGCTGAGCTGTTTTCCGAGTTGCAGTTGATGAGGAACGGGGAGGATCATGACAGGCCAAAAGAGTTCCCACGCTCCTTCCTTAGGGTCTGGTTGAGCAATATTCCGTGAGCCTATTGTCTGCGTATCCGTTCGAATGTGCTCCTTTCACATGGAAGATTCTTAGGGACTACACCCACGGCGTGATCAACGTCATCACCCAGGTGTTCCCTATTCTACAGACGAACAACAAGGAAGCCGCTGTCGCCCTGAACTGCGGCGTGAACACCTGCGCGTGGGCCGATGACGAGCAATTCATCTATACGTGAGATATATCGTTCGCTCGGTGATCTAACATGAGAAACTGAAGATTATCCACAGGTACACCTTACTACAATCAAAAGACGTTTCCCGCTTTCTTGGGTGCCGTCTCATCACTCGAGCGCCCATCTTTGGCGTCCTTTCCATCGGCCACCTCGAGATCGAGTATCCACTCCCGCTTTCCGCACTCGCCACGAGGAAAGAGCTCACGCGCTGGCTCTCCACGCAACTCATCAGCATCCTCGCTCCAGGAATGATCAAAGAACCAGGACCAAGCCGGATCCGCCTCGCGAACAACCCTGTTGCGTTCATGAGGTTGCTCCTCTACCTCCACTCGATTGGCTACCCCTCCCACTGGCTCTCCGAATTCTTGCAGACCGTACTCCAGAACGATCTGACGACGGACGCCGTGAGAGCTGAATGGGTTCCCATACCCGTTACCCACGCTATGGAGGTCGTGGACCCGAGAAAACTTGACTTGGCTCCGTGGGTACCGGAATTTGAGATGATTTTGGCGTCCACGAAGGTAGGATTGCCGTTCTACGTCAGGTTGCCTGATAATTTTGCAACCACGCCGGGGGAGATTGGGACTTACGAAGGAGAGTATCGTTGGTCCAGCACTGCCCTCCTCGCCCCCCTCCCTCCATTCGACAACGTCGCGATGTTGGTACTCTGGAGGTCCAGTTCGATCGCGTGCTCAGGGGACGTCTCACAATTGATCATGAATGGGTTCGATAAGAGGGGAAGAGCGACCCCAAGGACCGATGTAGTGATTGTGAATTGTTTGGAAAGAGCAGAGAACGAGAAGGTGAGGTGGAAGCTGGCAAAGAAGAGGATGGAAAGGATGAAGCAGGAAGGAGGTTGGAAGGCGGCGATCTTCAGGTCCGATTTTTGTACCGATGGTGAGTCCATCAGGAATTAACTCCCTTGAAAATCCGTCGCGCAGATGAATAGCAGGCTTGACATCGATACCAATTTACAGTCAGTGATGAAATCCCGTCGTCGCGATGGAGGGAAATCTCTCCTGGAGCGGTCGCCTAGAAGACCCCTGTGACGACTGTCCTTGGTCCTCCTATGTGCCTCTGACCGGTGCTACCACTCTCGCTCTACCTGTATCTTGACACAAAACGTTTGTCTGTGTAGTTTTAGCAGAAAATAAACGGCGGTGCCACTTGCTGAAACCTGCCCGCATGGTCACGCTTCGTTTAGGCCCCGAAACCCATCTGCCCTGTATGCACGTCCGATTTCGTTTTCCAAGCTCACAAAAAGTCCTTCATAACAACGACCTACTAGTAGAGAACGGACTCCCATCACTAGTGAAACTTTTTGTCGATGGCGTGGACTTCGAAACCACGGGAACCGGGAAATAAATCTTAGTTCATTAATGGACAATGTGAACACGGTCAAGAGAGAGCAGTAGTGGGAGGTTGGTGGGCCCATCCAAAAATGAGGCAAGTCACAGACGACCCACAGGAACACTTGAAGCCGTGATGCGACAGAGGATACGGTGAGATCCTCAGGAAATTATCAGACCGGGAACGTTCCAAGGTGTAACTCTACATGAGTTATCGTGGGTTCATTGGGGTAAAAATGAATGATAATATCTCGGTACATTGCTTCAGGTTAGAGTACAATTGCAAGGGGACAAAGGGGTCCTGAGGATGGTCGGGGGAACAATTAAGATGAATTATTTTGTCTTTTTGTTCTCCCCGGATTTTACACTCTCGCTTGAGATGGTCACGCCAGCAAAATCCTCTAGCCTACGTATCAGGACGTCTCCCAAGGCGGTCATGGGGGTCAAGACTCCGCCTCCCCCGGTTTTCTGATATGGTAACTCATCGAAGTTCAGCACGATCGCCAGTGCCGCTTCGCTGATCATCCCTAAATAAAGTTCAAAGGTGAATATTGTGATCAGAGGGTGTGGCGTGTACTCACGAGCAGTGGCATAGTGGGCAAACTCTCCTTCCCCCTTAAAGGTCGTCTTTACGGTCAGAGAACCCGCTTTTGTGATATTCACGACCTTGAAGCGGCCCTTACTGTTCAACATCCTTGATCAGCGAACAGGAAACCCCCAAGTAATCAATGAAGCCCACTCGGAGTTGGGACCCGCGCTAGATCGAGGTAACATCCACCCCAGGATCCAACGTATCTGTTCTCGATGAATCAACCGCTCGATCACACGGGGGACAGATTCCGATAACCCTACAGGTGAGATCGAGAATACAATGCCGAACAAGAACATCGAGAGATTGATGAAGAGTGCCGAAATGGGACCAGAAGCTTTCAGACATTCGTCGTATCTGAATGCGTCCCCATAGGCATCTTCAGGATGAGCATCTTTGTTGCGTTCGAACAATGACCAGGAGTGGTGGACAGTTTGGCGATTGATCTTACGCTGCGGCAGGATCGACCCGTACCACGACGAGGATGCATCGTATGGGAGCTTGTACAAGATTTTTTGGGGTGGACTGGGGAGTCCCTTTGCTATGAGTGGGTGATGTCAATAACCTTCGAAGAAACGACTACACAACTTACGGTAACGAAGCGCATAGTCTGTGAGGGACTTTTCAAGCGTCTCTTCCGAGACATCCTTAACGGGAGGCGCGATAGGGCTGATCAAACGGCCGGAGAAAACACCCTTCACGTTAAATGCCGTCACTGAATCCTCAATCGACGTCCTAGGCCCAAGTACGGACTTCACGTATCGGTTCGACACGTACACGGCCACGTCGGAAGGGACCGAATCGAACCCACACGCAGGAATGATCAACGCATTAGTTTTGAACGCCATGAAGTCGTACCTGAAGTGACCACCAAAAAGAAAGAGCGAAGGGCGTTTAGATTCTTTCACATCCGTTCCTTGTGCCAGCCCAAATATCACAAACACATACTTTGTCACGATATCAGCGGTGAAGTGGGGTTCTCGGGTAATGTCGACGTAATGAACGCCATGCTTTGCGCACGCCCTGGTCGCATGTGGGTTAGATTTTGCCGTCGTCAGGAGCCTACGAGATCCAAGGGTGCCCTCTCACCTTACGACATAGCCACCAAACTTCCAACAGGGACCAATCGCACCGATGACTACCTTCGCCCGAACGACAGCACTCTCCACGGACGCGTAATCGGACAAGTCCACTGCCACGACCGAGTCCGAGTCGGTGCTCAACCCAAGCGATGTTGCGATTTTGTTGAGTTTCTCTCTGGATTGACCCCCGAGGAGGAGGGTGAACGGCGAGGATGTACGTTGTGGGTGATTTGCCAGATAACGACCTATGAGTTTCCCTGTGAAACCCGTGGCACCTAGGATGAGAATGTCATTCATGATGGGAGGAAGCAAGGGCGCACGTCACCATAATCGGGCTGGGGACTCAGTTCAATCACGGAGACGCCCCTTCGCCGGAACGGACGAAACGCCGTAATTGATTACGCAGACGGGGTTTGTCGTGGCTTAGTTCACGTCGAGGCAGGTATGAAGTCCCTAACAGCGAGACTGAATTCCAGTGCGGAATCGAGGCCGTGGGCAGAGGGCGAGCAGGTTAATCACGAGGCCAACTTTGATCGACACTTGCAAGTGACGTTCGGTTACGGTGTGGATTCTACCACTCAAACAAAAAGCACGTTACAGGTTTACAAAAGGTGAGGAACATAACGGGAAGTTGTGGGGGAACAATACGATATGACGACTAAAGATCATTACGTGAAGTGCAGACAATTACGGAGGGCGCGAGAGCATGCGATAGGGGAAAGGAACGGCCGTTCAACAAGGCACGCAATGTCGTGATCCTGTAGTGTACAAGGTGGAGATCGAGAGTGGTCCGAGGGTGAGGGAGATGGATGTTGGTAGACAGGAACTGATATCAGTTTCGCTCGTCGTGGTGAGGTTGGGCGGGTAGTGGTGGATAGGTCTGGTCGTAGTCAACCGGGTTTTCGTTACGAAGACCACTTCCTATCCTTCTTGTGGCGAACCTAAGGTATCTTGAGAAGCGTCCTCTGCCGGAAGGAGTGAGCGGAGGATGCCCGCGTTCGTAGTCGTTTTCCTGGGCTCCGTGTCCATCCTCCGATCTCCCAGAGATCATGTTTTCCAGCGCGTAGAAATCTGTGCAATAGGTCAATTTGGGGCAATAGTAATTGCAAACAGCTTACCCTCGCGACAGAGTGGGCATGAACTCGAGAGCTCCAACAACCACGGGTCAACGCATGTTTGATGGAACCTGTGTTTACCTTCGCAGGGTAGCACCCGGAGATCATCTCCCTCCTCAAAATCGACAATACAGATAGGACACGTTTCTCTACCAATGGTTTGGGGGGTGACACCTGGATTTTGGCGGCTCGCCTGTGTACCGGTCCTCCTGAGGACAGCCCTTTGTGCTTGTCCACCAGCGTTGTCCTCTTCTGTGATCGCCTGACTGGATCCGTTGGACAACGCCTTTTCACCTGCCACCTTGTGTTCGGAATCATCGGATTCGCTTGATGGCTTTGGTGCATCCACGACCTCCCAATTTGTCAGCTCCATACCCTGTGTTTCCAGGTCTTTTGCGTATCGGGCCTCGCCCTCCGGCCGGCCAAATTTGACGATAGGGAACGTATCAAGAACCGCCCTGGCCAAACCCTTGGCGCGGCTTTGGGGATACATACTATCGTCGGGATTGGTTGGATCAAAGCCCCGAGGTCCGTATCGTTCAGGATGTCGGAATGCACGAATGGCCTAAAATGACGTGAGCAGGGAAGTCCCAAAAACTTCTATGGGACATACCCCTGAGATGATCACAACTGTGAAAAGTGCGGAAACGCAGCCAGTGATTACATAGAGGATGATCCTGAATCAAAAATCAGTTGGTGTTCCATGCATGTTGAAGATAAGATGCACATAGCCAGACTCGTCTTCTTCCCTTGTTGTTGACCATTCCCGTCACCACTGTTGTCTATGGGCGTAGGGTTTGTTGGCGTGCCCGTCTCGGTCGCGTTATACGCACGCAGGGTCGCGAATATGTACCCTGGGCCGGTGGAGTTGCCGTTGTTGAGGGTGCTATTGATCACATAAAACGACTCGTTGAGGCGCTCAGCATTAAAGCTCCCGTAGAGATTTCGATTTATGTGATCAAATCGTTCCTCGATTAGCCTGTCTGGGAATAAGTTGGCAGATTCGGCAGGGCTTATCCACGACTCACCGAGCGGTGGTCAGAGACTGGGTTGAAAAGATATCAAAGACCTGATCGAAGTGGGCAGGGTCGGCATACTCCTGGTTGATAATACACGCAGAAGAGTAGGCGGAATAGAGGAGCTGGATCAATGGAGAGTGAGCCATAGGGGGGTAGTAAATATCGCTATGGAACCCACTGCGGCGACAGCACCCCTATCCCTCGCAAGCGTGAAGATATCGTTGACTTGAGAGGCATCCGTTGAATTGTAGTCACACGAAACGAGGGCTATCCAAGGAGTGATGGCTGTTCGTTGTCTTGATAAACCGCGAGTCCCGGAAGATCCGAGGAAAGGTTAATCCACATACTAGTTTCATTCGTGAGGTTTCTTTCGCTGAAATGCACGAGGGCGCCCTAGGGGTCCGTCTGAGTGAGAGGACGGGTCATCTGAGGGTGGCGCGACTTACGCGGCTAATGCCGTTACTCCCCGCACCCACCAACTCATAGGCGACATTGATACTATACGGGCTGGTCCCTCTAGATAGTCGGAGGGTTCAAAGTTGAGAACTGGAAGGGCAGATAAGAACAGCAGAGCGGAGAAAAGACGCACCCGTTTTCAAACCAGAGTAAACTGAGCATCGAGACATCGGTAACGTTAAGTCCACTTTGTATCGCCAGCTGGGTGTCGTTCGTGGGGCCTGCTGGTATATATGCGCGCACGGCTGCTGATAACCACAGAAGATAAGAGAAGACGACAGGAAGAGACATCGTGGAGCGAAGACCCATAGTCGTCCAATGGAGACGGGCCTGCGTTCCCTGGGCTTATCGTGTGGTTAATATATTGACTGCGGGGACTTTAAATAAGTCTGAATGATAAGAGGGCGTGTTCGACACCCCAGGTCGTGCGGGTGAACGCAACGGTTGTAGAGGTTTTGGTCAGGTCCAAGCAGGATGCCAGCGGGGATTGCCGCCGCGTGGAAAAACCTCCGTTGCCTCACCTGTGCGGCATGCCGCAGCGGAATTGAAACGCGACCGCTGGACGCACGATGAACGGATTTCATACAACTCTCTGGCTACTGATACACACTACAAATTTCAAATATGCTGTCGTTGACGCTCCTCAAGCCGAGGAGGGGAAAGAGAGGGGAAAGGGAGGGGAAAGCACCCGTCTCTGTTTGAGTTCAGCCTTCCTTCACAATCTCCTCCACCGCCTGCGTGAAGATTCCAATTCCCAGGGCCATCTCTTCCGCCGAGACATTCAAAGGAGGAATGAACCGAACCACTTCATAAACCGAGGTCGTGAGGATCAGCATCCCTTTCTCCAGACAACGTTTCGCAATCCTACTGGCCAGGTTCTTTGGAGCGCCGGCCACCACATTGGGGTCGTAGGTGGAAACTGAAGCTGGTGAAGCGAACTCGACCGCAACCATAAGACCAAGTCCCCGGACGTCGAGGATATACGGGCCGACGTCCGCCCTCGACCGCAGCCTATTAAGCGATTCCATAAGCTCGTCAAATCTGTCCAACCCAACGATTCAATCAGCCTCGATCTTGATCAACTCCCTCCACTGGGTGGTAAGAGAGCTCAACGTACCGCTGTTGGACGTTCTCGAGTACCTTCTCCTCTTCCATCACGTCAATGCAGGCGATTGCAGCCGCACAAGCGACTGCGTTTCCGGCATACGTTCCACCCTGCGACAGCGCTGATTAGAATCCGCTCCGTGAGAAACCTTGATAGTAAGTGGATTACCATGACGCCCGGCCTCAACTTTTCAGTGATCTCTGTCCTGCTGACGATTCCACTCAAGGGGAACCCATTGGCAAGTCCCTGTGATGGGTGCTTGAGCAAGCGAATTCAGCCTTCCGCTTGTGAATCGCACACACCTTGGCGATCGCCATGATGTCAGGGCTAACACCGCTGTACTCGGAAGCGAAGTACTTTCCGGTCCTCCCGAAGCCAGTTTGAACTTCATCTAGTATCAAAAGGATCCCGTACTTATCGCAGATCTCGCGAAGGCTTCTCAAGTAGCAAGGGGGCGCGGGAACATATCCACCCTCCCCAAGGACCGGCTCGATCAAGATGGCGGCCACCTCCCTGGGGTTGACCTGCTGGGAAAAAACCAAGTCGAGCTGATAGAGCGCTTTCTTTACGACTTCTTCTTCAGACGCCGACGGAGGCAAGGAAAGTTGGTGCCAGAACGGGAAGGGGGCCACGAACACTGATGGCTTAAGAGCAATGGTCAGAAGAGCCGTGTTGCCCGTAGACATCCGACGTACCATGAACGGACCAGAGCCTTCACTATAGATGGTCTTGCTGCGAGTCACTGCCATTGCCCCGAATGTTCTGCCGTGGAACCCGCCTGGATTGCTAGTTAAATCATGCTCCTGACAACGAGAACAATCGGACAAGGCAGACCTTGCATCGCGATTATCCCCTTGCGGCCAGTATAGATTCGAGCCACCTTCAACGCGCCTTCGACGGCTTCGGAACCAGAGTTCCAAAAGAAGAATGAGTCCAGGGACGGATCCGGCATGATGGGGAGCAGTTTCTCGATGAGCCTGAGGTAAGGTTCATGGTATGCGATGCTGCACTAAAGACGCAAAGGAAAGCCTCAGCCTTGAAGTAAGTAGTATGATGCGTCCTATAACGGTGTACCTGGCCATGAACGAGGTTCAAGCACTGCTCGGCGGCGGCCTGGCTGACCCTTGGGTGACAATGGCCGAGGTTGGTGACCCCAATACCAGTCGTGAAGTCGAGGAGTCGTCGGCCATCCTCGAATTCAGCCCACGACCCTTGGGCGCGGACCATGACCGCATCACCGGCAATCCTTCCTAGTCCCTTCGTAACGTGCTTGGCACCGATGTCTTGCAAGTAGGTAGAAGTAGTCGTCGCCATGACCCTAGTAGGTCTGTTGGGAAAACCAGGGGGTCGTATAGAATTCGAGCTATATATACGGAAATTTCCCAAGTGAGCTGAGACCCAAAAACGTCAGAGACTTACGGACGAAAAGTCTGACAGGGACTGGTAGGTCGGGAGAGGTACCTGGTCAAGGGAAGCCTAGTCCTGGAGTACATTGTGGTAGTCCAAAGGCGTGGCCTATGATTTTAGCCACGACTGAATTTGCATTCAGGGTGATAATCCTTTTTCCGTGTTCGATCATCATGCGTCGTGCATTTCGAGACTGACCTCTCCTCATTACTCCCACTCCGATCCGACCCCATTCAATTAACGTCGAAGATCCGGCATTTTTACTGCTCGCGTTCGATATATTTTCCGTCTCGTAAAACAGCGCTGCAAACCGAGAAAGCCCTGGTGGACTTTTTCGGAAAATATCGTCTTGATAAGGTGAGAACACGGTCGAACAAGCGATCATCTCGACACACTATCCTCTTCCCGGTCGTCACGATTGTCAGCATCTCCGATCTCTTCCGGAGGCCAGTGGTGGTGCCCGCATGCAGGGCGTGTTTTTCCAAGTTGTCTGTTTGTACGTTTAGTCCCGATCTCGCTTGCCGGCGGGCCATCACAGTTGCCAAGAATGGCCTCTCCATTGTCCAGCAGATAATGATGCATCAATGTTATTACCTCCGCACCGGTGGGTTCGTCTGATCCTGCCTCTTCCGCGAGAATAAATCCATTGAGAGCTACGCAAAACCTCAGTAGGCCACCAAGCGAGTGTCCTTCGGCTAAGCAGAACGCCGTTTGTCACAACCCAACTTTAGAATCATTGCGGGACACAGTCAACAGCCTGCCCCGCGCCCCTCGCTCATGCCATCAATGTCTGCATGCAACATCTCGAGCAACAATGATATGATCTCGGAATAGATACTGGATGACGCGGTCACGTCTCGTGAGATGCCCAATGCTGGAAAAAACACCCCTTGGAACCGGTGAGTACTGGAATCGTTGGACTTGTTTACGTTCTCTTGACACTCACTACTTGCAGCTAGGTCAATCCTTTTGGAAACAAAGCCTAAGCTTTTCAGAACACATTCGTGGCAGACCTTGTGCATCTCCACGTTTTAAGCTACTGCCAGGGTTCCATGGGACTCGTCCATCTGTGGATTGCGCGTTTGTGGTGGTCCTAACCTGAAAGGTTGGCGCCGCCTCCAGGAGGTATGCTGACCAGATGTCAGCTTGGTGATGGTGTCCTTCTGGTGGTGTTGATTTTGCACTTATCGTTCTCATCAGTCAGCTGCTCCTACCCTCCCATGGGTACACACCACCGATTCTCATCGCAGAGGGCTGCCGCGGCGTATGGATCTGTTTCAGGCGACTCCTGAGTGTCCAGCTGATCTCATAGACTGCCTCAGCCGACGTGTTTATCGCGATGGGCCGCTGGGTTTTTCGCTTTTCGATCACTGTCCCCATCAGTCAGATGATTCGCAACAAAGAGCACTACAATAGAATTCCAACCCAACCGACGCACGGCTGGGCTGTTGGCGATCCTACTGAGCGCTTGATCTGCACCGCTGACCTCTTCCCACAAGATTTCCTAGAGCAAGCGGAGACGTTGCAAGTGATGTCCATTCGCCTACCGCTTTGTTGCTCTGCTTCTGCATTTATCAAAGATCCCAGTCACCCGGTCGTTGCTGTCAGGACACCACGCAGCAAAGTTCAGTGTGCAACAACGACTCTTATCAGTTGGGACCAAGACTCGATCTGTACATCACCGGCGTTCGCATCCGAGTTTCTACACGACCTTGCTGGAAAAGGAGCCGAGGGGCCCTCCTCGTGTGTAAGGTTCGACGAGGATCTCATACGAAAAGGAGAGGCTGGTTCTAGATGCTGGTTCCAAACATCTGGTCATTAGGGTCCCTTGGTGCACTGCCGTCAAAGGTCTCGATAGGTCTCTCAACCCCACTTTCCTATCGATTGGATGCATCAGTAAACTTGTCGTTCACCTTTTTTCGGTTATTCTACTTACTGAATCTTGTTGCAGGATTCACATCTGACAGCTGTCAGGTTGTTATGGTGTTGATGTGAGTAAGGTCGGATAACTTGCAATAAGGTCGAAAATAAGAGACCTCCACATTTTCTGATGTGTCTCGCAAGGCGTTGACGCTGACATTGCCCAGCTTGCGTATTCATTTTCTAGCCCATTGAACAGAGTTCCGATGATGGAGAGCGAATGAAACTATTCCTGGACTGTTCCTACACCCTTGTCCTCTTTCGCACTCGGGGGAACCACTTTCGACTATCCCACTCCGTCTGCCGGTACCCCTGGAACTCATCTGTTCGGTCCACTAGGTTCATGATGTCTGCTCGAACCTGGATCCCAACACGTGCGTGGGAGAGTAGATTCACTCCCAAAGATCTTTGCTGCTTAACCCGGTATCGGTGTAGCGTACCCAGTTGCGCAACCCTCGGGAAGGCTAACGCGACTAATGTAAACCGGGGCAAAGTTCACGCAGCCCACAGCCCGCGCTGAGACTGGGGACCATACCCTGGATCTGTATCCCCCCCCGTCACCCTTTCCTCGCGGCCTCTCTTTCGTCTCGGTTCCCAGCTGCCGTCAGTAATCCTACGACCGATGCCCCTGGATTGCGACGCCGAAACTCTGGGATGGGGCCGGGCTGGTGCTTCGTACAGACGGGACCCCCCCACTCACATTCACTTCCGCGGGTCTGCCAACCCACGTCCAGCCGACTCGTTCGGACCTCCACCCTCGTGGTATTTCTCGAGGAGTGTGAGTTACGTCTGGGGTGCCTGCCTACCATCAAGTCGCTTATCCAGCCAATTACTGTCTGTTCTCGCATATCAGTCGCTCAGCCACGCCCCAACCGTTCCGCCGTTTAACCATTGCTTCAACGCGAGTGGGAGAGTTCATCCACCCTGGGGTACTGTGTTTAACCGAACGGCGATTATTGATCTCCGATTAACCCACTCCTTGCATGGCAGCCGACCCCAACGCTGCCACGGTCATCCCTAAAGGGTTCGGCCGGAGCGGCGCGAATGATGGGTGACGCATCGACAGGACTGAACGCGAAGACACTCACGATGACAGCCCGATGCCAAACCCAGAGATAGGCCCCCCGACGACCATGGGATGCCACAGGTGAAGGTTTGGAACGCCCCTCCAACGGTGAAAACCACTGCACCTGTGAAGAGAGTTCCTCCGCGGCCGATAGCGTCGCTGATGCGCCCGGCAGCAAGCGAAGTGACCGTGGAGCATCAAAGCGGGATGAAAGGAAGCGCAATCGCCGCGAAGTTGACTCAAGACGAATGAGATGCGGGGGATGAGATTGTCCTGATCATGCCAATGATATAGGAGGACAAGATGGGATTGAAGCCACCCCCTTCTGCTTTTCGTTCCACTTCTCTACCAGCTAATCGCGCTCATGGTCTGGAAGAGGGAGTTCTATTCGTTTTCCGCATGCCTCTGTCGCGGGGATGCTTAACACCGCCCGCCGATCGAGCACTCTTGCAAGTAGTACTTATCATCCTCGTCCCTCCACAACTCACTCTTGGACCACAGCTTATCGACAATCGTCTGTGGTTTCCAACGCGGGCCTGGCCGCCAAATTTGATGCCCCCCCAATCGAGCAGTGGTCCACCGTCCCCCCTCTTTCTAACCGTGACGTCATCAATGACTTGGATGGCCCCTAGAGGAACAGGAGTGCGTATAAAACCTGCATTCCAAAGAGCTCCTCTCTTCACCCACGACCACCACCATGTCGAACCCAGAGCTCGATCCAGTTACCTCTCAAACCACCAACACGGAGATCACACCTCTTCGGAAAATAGAGGATTTTCACAAGTTGACCGACAAAGCCGATACGGCCATGTTGGTCACTCACTGCGAAAGCGGAGCGCTACATTCCAGAGCCATGACACCGTGTCATCGTGCGTCGCTTACTCATCAGTGGTTGACTATCCCCTGACCACATAATAGCGATTGAGTCAACTCAAGTCAATCTGTTCTTCATTGCAAACAACGCCTCCCACAAGTTTGAGGAGCTGAAGTACGACTCCCATGTTAATGTGTCCTTCTACGATCATAAGTCTACGGGATGGGCGAGCATTTCCGGAGTTGCGAAAGTCTCCCAGGATAAGGATCTTATCAAGAAGTTTTGGTCTCCAATGTTCGTGTGTGGGTCTTGCACGTTGTGCGGCACCTCACCGACTTTTTGAACAGGATTACGTCCTTCTTTGGTGATCTCAAGGATGGGAAACATGACGGTTCTCAGGGTGACCCTCGAGTATGCTTGATTGAGGTCGTCCCAAACGAAATTCGCTACTGGGTCTCCACAAGTTCCATTCTCAGTAGGACTATTCAAGTTGCCTACGGAGCCTTGACCGGTAAAGCGAAGGCTCCTGGAGAGTTCAGGATCATTTCCGAAGCGGAGGTATGTCGTTGTCATTTGTAGGGTGTCCGTGTTATTCATTACAGCGTACATCGCGATAGATTAAGCAAGTTCAAGGCTTGGGTGGAAAGTAAGAGATGGTCGGTGTTTGTAACTGTGATGTCATGATGTAACTTGTACGAGGTCCGAATAAAAACTTGAAGTTCGAACGTTCCCATTCGACCTTTGGGGGTTACTGATCTGTGTCACGACCAGACGAGGGTGGCTTCCATTGCGAGATCGAGCAGCGCCGAGAGATCATTTGATCA
>QFEV01000562.1:0-20081 GCA_003316405.1 Thelephora aurantiotincta
TCGAAAAGATTTGATAGAAGAGGCGACCGGGAACAAGCTCTCGACTTCGAAAGGCGTCCCGTACAGAGCAATTGGAACAGAGGAGGACGTGTTCATTCATCCGTCTTCCGTCCTATTCTTGGCGTCTCCCCCTCAGTACCTCGTATATCACGAAGTGGTCCGGTCAAATCAAGTATGGATCAAAGGTGATAGACCTTTCTGAGCCACGAGGAGAGGAAGACGTCGGCTAACATTGGATTGCAGGGCTAACTCAGATCAACCCGTCGTGGATAGCCCCCTTCGCCAAGTCGCTTTGCACGTTCTCCAACCCCATCAAAAATAAGGATGGGATCATGATGGTCATCCCCCGATACGGTCCCGGTTGGGAACTTCCTCCAGTGAGAGCCGATTCTATTTAGTGAATGCTATGGATACAAGCCGGATGTGTATGTGCGGTATAATGCGAGGTAAATGCTGCCTGATATTAGGATGTCGTGCGTACTAATGAAGGAATTGCGATGCCGATGAGGTTCCGTGGTATACTTGTAGTTCAGCGCCGTCTTTTGCTTGACCCCGCCAAATCTGCGTCGGGGAGTTGCCTCTGCGCAGGGTGGTCAGCGTGTATAGACGATAATTGGAGGGAGGAGGAACCTTCTTGGAAGGTATAAATAGAGACGCCCCGGGATTTGGTCGCGGTGGGGGCTTGAGCTTTTTCTTCGGACGAGGATCTTGTAGCGCGGGTAAACCGTTTGGCTTTGGCTGTCCGTTCGGTCGTAGTGGGGGAACGGGGTGTTCTGTACCAGGGGTCGACGCCGTTGTACTATTTATTCCTTGCTCTGATAGGGAATTGGTCGATGCCACTCGTTTTACCGGCGGCTTTGCGTCCTTGGGCCTGATTAATTCGGGAACCTGAGGTTCTGTCACCTTCAAGGGGAGGGGAGTGACTGGTGCAGCTTTCGGCTTTGCGAGGGGCGCTGGAAGGACCCGGCTGGACGATGAGGTGAAGTATCCAATTGTTGCCTTCACTTCAGTTAGCCACCTTCAAGCGATGTGTAGCTCCTTCGACTTACATCAATCATCCGTTTGCGAGAACGGGCATCCTGAATGATCTGACGCCAATTCTCATCACTCCTCTCCAGAGTTGGTGCATTTCCGAGGATGAATAGGGAAGATCGTGCACGTGTGAGAGCAACGTTCATTCGCCGGGTATCTGTGTAGGATTTCTGAGCAGGCAGAAACGGAATCATAGCCATTAATCTTACCGGACAAGAATCCAATGTTCTGTAATCCGGGACCCGCCCGAACGCACGACAATATGATAACGTCCTTTTCTTGACCTTGGAACCCATCAACAGTGTGGAACAAGATCTTCCCAACGATGTCTTGCCCAAATCTTTGGACGAAAGCCCGCTTGAGCTCACCGATCTGCGCACGGTACATCGAAATAACCCCAACCCTGAAGTCGAAATCGAAGTTTGAGAAGTCTTGACAGAGGCGAGCAAACAATGCCACCGCTATCTGACATTCGGCCTTGTTGATTAAGGAGTGACTCCGACCGGTTTCCTCTTGCCCACTGACGTTGAAAAAGTTATAAGGACCGAACTTCTCTTGGAGATGCCAAGGCTGTTTCATCTTTATATCCATGTCCGGTCCATCCAATAGTCTCCCTTGATAGAAGACACGGCTCGGGAGGAGGCTAATTTCAGGATGCATACGGTACTGAATACTGTCGAGGGAAAGTTTTAGCGCGGTTGATCGCAAACGGAGCGAGGAGCTGCACCTCAGTAAGTGGACAGCACCAGGGTTATCCTTTTGAAATCTAACGAAGAGGGATTGGTTATACTGATATTTACAGGCCTGAGTTTTGCGTTAGTCTACGCAGAACAGGCAACGAGACATCCACTTGCCTCCATGGATAAAACTGTAGGTGGGAGTTGTTGTGGGTCTGACTTTCACTTGAGTCATACGTACAACAAGAAAGGCACCGCTTCGCGTACCTCCAACAAGGATGCACCTATTACATTTGTACTTCAGAGGGATCAAGGTACTGAGCTCAATCGCCTGAGCCGCTTCATCGATAATGACCATCTCGAAGTCAAACTGCTCCAATTGTAAGGCTTCATGACCAGAACCAGACAACGTGCCGCATATCACGTCAGCCTCTTGAAGAATCTCAGAACGAATCTTACGACGGGCGGCGTCCAAAGCCCGAGAGTCAGATTTGTTCTTGTCTCGCAGCCTGTCGACTTGTTGAGTGAGCGCCATCCTCTTTTGGTTCAACCGCTTGATCTCGTCCTGGAGGAGCGTAACCTTGGCATTGTTGTTCTCAATCAAGGATAGCTCTTCCAACTTCCTTTGCCTCTCTTTCTTGACTGAGTCCAGTTCTCTCCGGACGACCGCAATCTCGTTTGTGGATCCGGTCGACGGCGCGGAGGCGGGGTCGGAATTGATCTTCTGATCCACGAGGAAATCAAGGGAGATATCCTTGACGGTGGCATTGATCGCACTGTCTGCGCCGATTCGTACCACCTTTGGGATCAGACCCTGTTTTCCGCCGCCAAGGATACCGTCTTTCAGTCGATATGCGACTTCGTCGATGGCAGCGTTACTTGGCGCGCAGAGCAGGATCTTGGGGGGAGAGGTCTTTTCCGTGTTGCCGGGTCCTCTGCCAACATGGATCTTTGTCGCAGGTCGGGCTCGCTTGGCCAGGTGCGCCTGAACCAAACCGCAGATCGTTGAGGTTTTTCCGGTTCCGGGAGGTCTGTGCCAAGGTAAATCAAAGGGTACGGAGAGCATACGGAGAGCATAAACTCACCCTTGGATCAATGAGAAGCCCTCGGTGTTCATAGCCGCGACAATCGCTGCTGCTTGAGGCTCATTGACGCCGTACTTTTCCATAGACGCTCGAACCTCTCGTTTGTCGATTGCCGTCTTGACTAACTTTGGATTGAAGATTACATCGGCGAGGTCATAGTACGGGAGACCCACGAGGGCAGCGTACTCCCTATGAAGTGTACTCAAGCTGCGAGGCCAAATGAGATGGTGCAACGATAAACACCATGGAAGGTTTTTACCTGAAGACCTTACTAATACTCCAGTTCGTGCCATTCATAAGGCCAGGGTCACAGCGAGAGACGCACCGCACGGTCGCGGTGCACAAACCAAAGTGCGGGACCTTATAGACCTGCGCCTTGCACAAAACCGACTTCGTCCCTCCCTGTTCTCTGAGCAACACTACGTCCGTTTCCGCAAGGGTCCATTCCTTGGGTGGGTCCTTAATGCCGAGATCCACGTCAATCCAATCGTCTACATACTGCCTGCTGGAGACGGTGCAAAAGTGAGAATCCTGTGGTTCGTCCTTGGATTTGACGATCTGCGCCCAACATTCCATCATCAGGAGTGGTTCAAAGATCTTTCCGTACTGATCAAATCCTGAGAACCTGTCCGTGATGTGCATATATCGAGGCTTCTGACCGACGAACGGTGGCTCCTCTCCTTCGTGATTGTAGTTCCACGATAGTAAAACACGGTGAAAACCAGACATATCCGGTTTCAGACGCATTTGAACTCTGCGGTACTCGTCCCTTCGATTGAACCGATTCCTGAGAGTGGCTTGTTCACCTGGGAGGTCCATGAACTGGATGCCTCGACGTTCCGCAGGTTTTCGTTCGATTGCTATAGGTTTCTTCGGGCTCGGCTTCCGCTGTACGCCCTGAAGCGCTGCGAATCCGGTCTCTCCTGTACTCTCGTCGCTTGACTCGTCACTCGAAGACTGCGCCGAGGGAGGTTGAGACTTTGGAGGAAGATTTGAAAGTTTGCGAACTAGACCCCTGGGACGATTCGAGGGGACCTCCTTCTTCTCCTCTTTGATCTGGTCCCTACTCGGCTCCTTCGACTCCTTTGAAAAGAATTTGGAAATGCGCTGATCCTTGATTGTCGCTGACGCAGTCGTAAACCCGACGTTCAAGTTGAGCTTTTGGCCATCGACCTTTGCCTTTCTTCCCGCCTTGCTCGCCTCCATCAGCTTCTGGTTGACTGTTTTCTGGGGAGGTGGTCCATCAAGTATTTCTACGTCTGAGTCCGCCTTCTTCGTTGGCCCAGAGACGATCTCGACCTCGTCGTCGTCCTTGAACGCCGCGAGCGCGTTTTCCAACCTAAGGATTCTCGAGGCGTCAAGTCTTGTCTGGGGGCGATTGGGATCCTTGTTCCTCGCGTCTTTGATGGTCTTCGTGAATTTCTTAATGGCTTCCTCTGGTGGGGGGATCCCGGTATCCTTGAAGCAACCCAGTAATGTCTCCAACAACGCGAAGGATTGGTAGAGCAATTCTTCGTCCGTCAACCGCAGCCACTTTCCCAACTCGACTAGGACCTCCTTTAAGTCTTCCACCATTCTCCGACCAAGCCTGGACATCCGACCCGGCTTGAGAGTGGCAGCTTCTGGAGATACGACAAGAGCCGCACTTTCGATGACCCTCCACTGTGCAAGCATATCTCGACCAAAAATCAAGGCATCTCGCATCCACTCGACCATCTCCTTCGTGTCAAAGAATAAAGACCATCCTGGAGTCCTTCGAAAAATGACAGAGATTGAGCTGGCCATTAACTTCCACCACTTCGGCAGGTCCTCCGCGGTGCTGCGTCCCCCGGCGTCTTTCTTGAGATACGAAGAGCGACGAAGCAGACCGTTCTCGTTCGAGCAGAGGACGTCGATGACGTCTGTCATGCACCGGACAATCGATTTCGACAGGCTACATGCCTCTGGAACAGATGCGGCATAACGGATGAACTTCTCAAGGACATCGAAGATTCCATTGAAGGAAGCTTGTGGTAGATTCTCCAGTAGAGCTCTGAAGCAGTCCTGTCGAGCGTCTACATCGAACGCTTGACCAATGAGTACTTGAGCAGCTGTTTGATTATCCCCGATTGGTGAAAACATGAGCGCCATGATGTCGTGGACGGTTCTGGGAGTCTTGAAAAGATCAAGGACCACGGAAGAGGTCGTGTAGTTAGCGAACTTGGAAACAGCATCCAAGAATCCGGAGCGAAAGGCGCCCAAGGCGCTGTTGATCGCAGTGAGGGTGTTATCAACGGTGTTTCCCCCAACTCTCCTCGCCAGATCACGAAATGGCTTCTGTGCGAGATTATCCATGTAGGCTGAACTGCCCTGCACAGCGACAACGATAACAAGCCCATCCACATCATTTGCGCCTAGTTCGTCGTACATTTCCTTCCACATCTGTTTCCGGATGAAAGGGACGGAAAGTTCTTGTGCCGAGTCCGTCAGGAGCTTGGAGAGTCTGGTTATTGCATCAGCAACGTCCCGGGTGTCATTGATGAGGGCGACGCGAATGAGTTCTCGAGAACCCTCTCGCGCTTCAGACCATGAATCTTTGGAATAGCGACGGTCAAATGCTGTGGAGATGAATGTCTTGCTGTGGATGTCAAGCACGTGTGCAATGACGCTGATTTGCTGCGTCGAACTTTCCGTTCGGGCGCGCTTGTCAGCGTTCGTCAAGAGCTGTAATGTGATTATTATTTTTGCAAATCTCGAAGTCGTGAGGGGGCACATACCCTAGCGGCAGTTAGAATACCAAGTGGATGTATCGCCACAAATCTCTCATGTTGTAACTCCTCGCATAAAAAATCAATCATTTTCGCCATGACACTACCCAGCACGGGGAGCGTCCAGATGGCGGAAAGATAGTCCATGAACCAGCCCAACAACCACGATGGAGGTTCGGGTTTCTCGAGTTCCGCAATAAAGCTCTTGTTATCTTTGATCGCGTCGAATATGGCCCGTGGGTATTCTTGGGAGTTTCCCTCCACAGACCACACCTCAGCACCCATCCTCTTCAACAGTACAATCAATGTTCTTAAGACATCAACGAAGTCTGTGTTATACAAAAGAATGAAAAATGTGATGGGTGAAAGAGAAGATGTGCACTAACGCTGTCCATTATCGTGGACGTGGCCCAATGCAATTCGATTGAACTCGAGCCGGCGTCCGTGGGTAGTTGCGTAATATTCAGCGGGTATGCTGCGAAGTGCAAGACCAAAGCCAGACCAAAGAGCAGAGGGATCCTTTGTGAACGGGAAAGACAGAGAGGGAGGTTGATCCGAGAGAACGGCTGCGACGCTCCCGAGGACCTTGAGGTGATGACCCGCCACTTGATCTTTCGCAAGTTGGGAAGTTACTCGGAGATGTGACCGAGCCCAAGCCCGCGAATTCTGGTCTTCGTCAAAGGCGAGCAGTAGAAGACCAGGAGGGTAGGGATCTACGGGAAGCAATATCGACGAGGAGGCGGGGATCGTTGATCGTATCACCTTTAGGACCTCGGGGTTCAGGAACACATCGAGGTTGGTAAAGAGGTGACAGAGGACTGCAGGTGGAATATCGCTAAGAGTGGAAGAGGATTTGGATGTAGACATTAATCGTTTGTCCCTCATGCAGGCGAGTATTATCGTCTTCTCCCAGTTTGCAAAATCTGCCCAGAAGCTACTTAAAGTATCCTCTGGGAATGCGCCAAAAAACCTATCTGTTTGTCAGGCCGCGAACACTCCAAGACTGGGTACACACTTACGTGTGTCTTGAGGTAATCTTTGCCTCCGCCAGTCCGCGTACACAGTCACAACAACCTCGTAAACACCGTGTCAGTAGATTCCGCCAGGTCTGAATTGAGCTAGACTCGTATGCATGTAGGCGGAGAAGGAAGGTTGCACAGTCGATCGTCAGCTTGTCGACCTTGGGACAAAACCAGTGTACGGGGCCCTCCTTCGGGCTGACCTCGACGATGTAATCGCTGATGAGTAGGAGCACGTCTTGACCGGCGCCTGTTGTGTTTGCGGGGACGTCGTGGAGTTGTTTGATCGTTTTCTTGACGGCTTGAACGTCCGGCATGTCCTGCGCATCGACCACGGTGCCAGCAGAGTAGATGAGTGGTGTGCTCGACGCGGCGGACGACACAAGAGTAGGAGAGCGGTGGTTTTGGGAGGGAACCTTCGGGATTTCCCGACATGTGTTTCGGAGGCCTCCCCTGAAAGTGTGGCTGGGATTCGACCCTCTGGCTTATCTCTCACGATATGAACACCCAGCTCGGCCACATTAATGATTTACTGGAGAAGGACTCGGAGTTGCGGGATGTGTGTAACCCACTTCTCTCCGGCGTCCATTCTCACCGAAGTACAGAAAATAAGGGACGAAGTCCACGACCTGGATAGGAAAACACGCATGATGGCAGGTATGCTCAATAAGCTACACTCTACTCCCCCAGATCAGGGTACGTCTTTCTTGCGTCGAGCACCCTTGCATCTGAACCCCGGACAGTTGCTCCTTTGCTCGACAGTGTACGGCCAATTATCCAGAGTTGTCAGAAGAATTCGTCTGCACTCGCAGAGATCATCCCTCCAAACCAGTTTTGGAAGTGGAAGGACATGTGGTCAATTTCCCTACGGAACGCCATCTACTCTGCCGCGTTGGTCGAATATTTGACCACGAGGACCCTGATCAGCCTGGAGCAAGTGAGTGCAGCATTGGGGAGTGAGTCGTTCGATAGCGATGGAAGCGAATTCACTCACACTGTGAAGTACAGTCGATGATATATGGAAGGATAAGTTTGCATTAACCGCTGAAGATTATCTTCACGCCCTAATTACCCTCGTGAACGAACTGGTGTGTTCGCTTCCCCAGGGCTATGCTCCATACTGATTCTACACCAACCAGTCAAGGCTTGCCGTCAATTCCGTCACCCTGGGGAATTTTGATGAACCTTTGAAGATTTCTCTGTTTGTCAAGGACGTATTTGCTGGATTCTCAATGGTACCCCACCTTCGTCAGGGAAACTCACACTCACCGACGGTTGTCTAGTTAAACTTGAAGAATGACACGCTACGGCGGCGCTATGACAGTCTCAAGTATGATTTAAAGAAGATTGAAGAAGGTGATGACCAGAACCTGTCTCTCAGGCATTGTTGCTGACCGTGTTCCAGTCGTTTATGATGTATCACTTCGAAACCTCTCGGGCGTCAATGCACCAGAGGAGGTCTCGGACGCAACAAAGTTGTAGGGATGGTAGGATTGAATGAACGAGTTTACACCCTCTATAAACCATCGTCAGGCGGGGGATGTGTAGTTCCAATCGAGTCCAGAGTCTAAATTCTTGAGATCGTAAGGTTCGCATCGCGGACTTGGAAATTCGTGGCGGCTGCCTTCCTAATTTGGTTTAGGTCGCCTGGTGTATTCGGGATGCGACACGCCCATGCACAGTCTCTCTCGAGCAGGGTCACGTCCACGTCGCGCGAGACCTATGATTCAACTCATCCGACTCGCCCATCTGCGCTTTGACGGACAGGCACACTTTGTGCCCTGTCTGGACCGAAGGTAGGGCATGCGTAATAACGACTCCGGTCTGATACTGTCGAAGATGACCAATCGTTCAGTGCTAGTTCCATGCTTAGCCTCTTTTGAATACCCTGGATAGGACCTGCTCGAGTCCCGACACGGAGAATATTGGCCGCGTGCTGACCAATATCTTCGTGGCCTCCAGAGGTTGTGCCCAGACCTCATGTTTCTTCCACCCCAAACTCTCTCTAACATGAGCTTTTGAAATCAGCACAGACGAGCAGGAGGGAAAATTACCTCATTGTTTCCATGGGAACTTCCCGAGGTGGACTCAAGTAACGAGATTGAGAGTCATTTCGAGCTTCTTCAAAGGGAGGGGCGAGGGTGGGCAGGAGAACTCCCAGCCGTGCGCGGTAGACGCGTACGTTAGCGTCAGAGATGACCGTCGTTGCCGTACTGAAAAGTACGACGCATCTCTAATCGCTGCCTTAAGCGATCGTTTACCAGTACCAATGTCCCCGTGAGAGGAAGGAAGGTTTACGGGCACCGCTGTAGGTAGGAAGAACTCGAGTTTACATGGTCGGTCGTCCACAGAATTACTGTACCAAACCAAACTGTGACCATCTCCAAGCTCCATAGCGCGCAATTCTTCTCCAAAAGTCAGACGAGAGGTATGTACGTACTTGGAATCGCAACTTGAAAGAATAAACCCCAACTGATGTGCTTCGGAAAGCCAACGCGAGGTACTTAGATCCCCAAACCACACGGGTTTGCTACCTTGGTTCCAAGACAAAAACGGGTGACTGTATTTGAGTCGGAAATACGTATCAGCCTCGGGGAGGCCGTCTCCCTCCATGAGTCCTACGTTCCCAGCAGATGTATCCTCTGGTGATTCCGAGTTTGCCCCAGGTGGACTAGACAGCACGAGCAAAGACGTGACCGTTGCAGAATAGGCAGTTTTCTCGTGCATTCCTGATCCGATCCTCCATCCACATGCCAAGGATGTGTTTGTCGAGTGACTAGGGACGCCACGAAGGGAAAGAAACCCAATTCCACCTACCTATTTCTTTGGCCAACTATCTCTCGAAAGTGCGGGGAGAGCACGGTGTCATTAAGCCTCGCGCGATGCAGACAAAGCGGGGCCCGAGCTTTAAGTTGTGATCACACCTAAGAGTTTACATTCCTAATCGCGGACTTGAAAATCGAAGGTGACCACTTTCCTAATTTGGTTCGTGTGTCGTCCCCTCCTTGCTTCCGAACGCCCATCTCGTGTTCCCGGAACGCGACATACCCGTGCGAAATCTCGCTTGAGCAGGGCCACACTTACGTCGCGTCGTCTCTGCGCTTAAGCTGACAGATCACACGAAATTTCTGACTCGGTCCACTTGAGACCAGCCACATTCTGCACTCTGATGGACAGGCGCCGTGGGCTTTCTACACGCCCTGCCAGCACAGAAGGTAGGGTACATGGCAACGTGTGGTAGTAAGCACGATCTGACGCTACTGATCATGACCAGAGGTTGAATGCTGGTCGCATGCTCGGTCTTCCATAAATACTCTGAATGGGATCTACTCCAGTCCGAGCACGATGGAAACGATCGGGCGTGTGAACCGACTAATATCCTCGTGGCCTTCTAACGACACACTGCCAGCGGAGGGTTTCGATGGCGTGAAACCCGTGCACAGGAAGCTGCGTTCTGGACTTGAAGAGGTAAAAAATAATGCCGAAAAGGAGGCACAGTAAGGGGATGACGATTCCTCCACCCTGGATGACGCTCATCGCTCTTCTAGGGCTATCGCGGAAACCATGGAGCGCCTCGATGTTCTGATTGCTCTGAGGAAGGCTTCGGAGTCCCATACTACTGGTGAGGAGGGAAACAATAGGGAGACGTGAGTTAATGTCCCCCAGACAAAAGAAATAAACGGCCACCGAGGGGTCAATCTCCGGCCGTCACTTCTCTGCCGGCCGCCCCTGCTTTGAATAACCTACAGAAGATTACGTTGCCTGCACGCAATTCGGTGGGGCCCGGCTCAAATATTCCCTTCTCTCGGGAACCAAAGGCTCGTCGGGAGGCGCTGGCGGCACAGTTACCACTCCAAGAGGGTAGAAAGGTGGCCTTCCATCCTCCATCTGGTTCAGGTACGAACGGACCAACCGATGAGAGCACCTGGATCCTCGCCGTTGTCACGAAATGCATCAATCAAGACAAGAATCGGTTAGTCTTTCTTCTTTCGCCGTGGCCGGAATGGTTCTGGGTCTCAGTGGCATTCTAGGTACGTGGTTCAAGATGCAGAACCACAGGAAGATGGCCAACCCGGAGCGTAAGTGCAGAAATGGCCTTGTCACCATGTTTCAACTAATACGCCCCTTAGGCTCTACAACACAACGTTACGATCGATCATACCACTCCCCGACCCGAATGCATCTCCCAACTCCGCGTCACACCAGAGCGCGTATCCTGTTTTCCCCGCGGGCGCAACTGTCATGGCACTGTATCCGGACACCAGCTGCTTTTATCGAGCGCAAGTTTTAGCTAGTCCAAGCGATATGCATCCTGCTGGACGGGTAAGTTCATTCCATTCATGTGAAGTGTACGATCACGTTATCATTGACCCGAAGAGGGCCGCTCAGGGAGCGCACTCAAAACCGATGTACAAACTCAAGTTCGAGGATGATGGCGATCAGGAGCATTCTGTGTCGGCACAATTAGTCGTCGAATGGCCCGGTTGACTCGATATCGGAATCTGTTCGACATTGAGTGGTGGATGTGATCATGTTCTAATTCCTTTCACTCTCCCCACACATCTATTTATCGTCAATTATAGGGCAACTTCTTGTAGGGAGTATCTTTGATAGACTTATTCTAAGCAATTGGTTTTGTGAGTGAACACAACCCCTCTTGGCAAGTCAGTAGCGTATTTGCCGGCGGGATGAGGAGTCCGTCCCAGATGTCCCTATATGCCATACCAGATGGGTGGGGCTCATATCAGTCCCAACGAAGGCGGGGTGAAGTGGAGGTGTGGTTCTAACTTCGCGTGATTGGTCCGCCACACCGGTGGCGATGTATGACGCTAGACCGCGACCATGCTTGTACAAAAGATTATTTACACCGTGATGGTGTATTCGTGCCCGGCTCTTTCTGCAATATCGACGATGCATCGGAAAGGCCATCGGACGAACATTGGGCGGTTGCACGACGTCTTCGTCTGCGATCCTCGACTGCCGCGGCTGGCGCTCACCCAGGATTCACAGCCACAGATAGCTGGACTTTCAAAACCCTGAATCTCTGTCGATATTCCGTCCTCGACGTTCTGGCCATGTCTGACGATATTCCCGTTGATCTCTAACATCGTATGTGCAGGAAGAGCTGGGGGCAGATACGCCATTATGGCGTGAGCCGTTTCTTGCACAAACAGAACTGTATGGGTACCCGGCATCCGTGAATGACACTCGGAGAAGCCCTCGACCCTCCGGAATGATTAGAGTCGCGACAGCCTCTGCTGATCCTCTGGTTAGAGTGCTTGATTACTCCCGGATCCAGGTTTGGGGTTAGCGGGAGGAGGGTCCTTCAACAATCAGTGCTTCCGAAGTGTAGTACATAACCTGGCTATGCGGTACCCTCTTCTTCGACGTGTTCTCCCCGAAAAGACTCCCAGATATCTCTCCTACATTTTCGTGGTTTCCCATTTCCACGATGTCGAAGTATCTCGACCCTCTCCAAGAGGTCCTTTTTGACCCAGCCACTGTCACCGTCGCGTGCACTCAAACGCAGATAAATCTCCTCGTTGATCGAACCTACTCCCGAAAGCTCGCCCACCTTTATTTCGAACTATACGAGCCTCAATCGCCGGGTCACGTCCACCTCATACTACTCGGCGCACCGAGTCTCTTGTCACTCCTCGATGCGTATGTAGAACGGATTCCCCTATCGACCTAATCAGCTCTGAGAGTATCTGGCAGGCCCACGGTTCGCTACTAAGGTATCCAAGCTATGGTTGGTCTGTTTGCTTTTAGCGCCTTCTGTGTGTAACCCTGGGGGCTTATAGGTATATGCAGATCTGCATTTGTTCAGCTGGCAAACAGTGCGAGTATTATGCGTATCTGCACGAGAGGTACTGTGACATCGTGCGCGCTGGTGAGTCGGTCACCTCTCTAACACACACGTTGTGATGGCGATGGGTTGAAGGACCTAACGAGGTTATGATCCGCGATTCCTCTGCAATTATGCCTTTGATGGGCACCGCCAGTTAGAGCAAGAACCCTGGTGAATCCCCGGGGACCCCAACCAAGCCCCTCATCGATACTTTGGTAATCAAGCAGGACGACCACTGGGACGCTACATCTACCTGTTAAACGCAATACGGGACAGATAAGAACGTGCCAAGCGCCGTCGCTCCCGGAATCGAGGGTTCAACCCTACTTCAATAGGACGGTACGAGCCACTGGTGCATAAGAGAGTCTCCCGACTATTTGAAGTGCTCGTACAACGTGGTGAGGTCGATCTAGTCACATACCATGGGTCAGCCGATATGTACGGGTGCTCCCTGGTATCGGCGGGCACCTCAAGCGTCTCCGAGCTTTCTCGATGGAAAGATTTACCATGAAGGATCCGGACAAAAGGACCTATTCTACCACCTCATAAGTGATCTCGAGCTACGTCATACTCCGTGTACTGGTTCTTCCCTTCTCGCCCTTCATTTCGCAGGCTGACGAGGGAGGCATGGAGAAACATCCGGTCCCGATTCCGGTCATACTCTCGGATGCCACTCTCGTGATCATTGCAGGTCAGAAGACCATTGCACATCCCGGCATCCTGGTGACACTCAAACCCTCGGTTAGGGATAGATACCTCCGCTACGGCTCTCTCTTCCCTCTTCTTCTACCTTCTCCAGGATCAGGAAAGATTCAAACGGGTCCGAGCGGAAGTCGACAGGCATTACCCACGTGGAGAGGTCATCACAACAAACCACTCCGATGAAATGGATTACCTGGATGCCTGCATTAAAGAGACTCTCCGTCTTTCGCCCCCCATGCCAGGCGGTTCTCGAAGGGCTGTGGAGAACCCTGATCCTTCCCGTGGAAAGATGATGGGGCCATAGTACGTCGGACGCCGTCTTTTCTCGTAAACTGACGTCAGTCCACCGCGACCCAAGAAACTTCTTCCCTCACCCAGACACTTTCTGGCCCGAGCGGTGGCTTGTGGCGAAAGGCCTGATCAAATCACCGGTTCCAGAGAGATAATTTGCCCACAACCCCTCTGCATTCGCCCCATTCTCTTTCGGTCGGTTTTTTCTCAGCCACGAGTAAGATGGAGATGACTGAGTCTGTGGGTTTCAATCCAGGTCCGGGAGCCTGTGTGGGGAAACTGCTCGCGATGCTCGATGAGTTTCACACAGCGCGTCGAAGAACAGAGATCGTGACTTCCCACACTAGAAATCTGAATGGTAACCGTAAATATTGTTCGGGGGCTCGACCTGGAATTCTCGCCTGGGTATGAGAAGACCTGGGAAGCCGACTGGCAGGACTTCGTCTTGATAAAGGGAAAGTTCCCCATCATCGCCACCCCACGGGCTTAGATGTTCAGTCTACGACCGTCCATCCAGATAACAGTTATCTATTCTCTCGAAAAACCCGCTGATCTCTTGTATCGGCTCTGACTGTATCCCGGTCCCATCCGCTCAATCTGCTTAATCCTCATCGACATCCATCATGTGCCCCTGATGTGCCCACGATATCAGCAAAAGAAACCCTTCAGGGGTCAACCCATCGTTGTCTCATCATCCAAGCTCTACGCTAGGAACTTCTTACAATTGCCTCCGCTCCTTCTAGTTCTCTCCGTAGTCAGTGTGACTCAACCCCCTGGAACGCGACGAACATTGAACAAAATTCACCCCGATGTAGAGCGGGAGAACGTGAGAACTCTCCCACTACCAACCCAACTCACCCGGATACTACTATCCATCGAATTGCACTGGCTGTACCACCCTCACCATGAACATTTCGCTCTTGTCTGACTTGTTTGCGAGTGTCGAAGAAACAAGTTCTGGATAGAAATTTCTTATGACCTGTCCAGACAACGGGCGTACAGAATTATCAAGCGGTATCTTCAAGTGACCAAACGCTAAACGGTGCTACATCGAGGTCTTCCCACCTACCCGCCTCGACGTCTGGTCGTCAACCGCGCTTCCAATGCGGCTGTTCCTTCGTGCTATCCTATGGGCACTCCAACTTGCGCTCCACTTTAATAGTTGGCGGTCCTGCAGACCCCGGAGCGAGGAGCTGAGCTACTAGGTAGGCGCGGTTGAACCCGGGCGGATTATCATTCCGACCCTTACTCCCCCGCACCAAAACTAAAGCGTTGAACGACGCAGCTGTTGTAATCGATAGAATCGGCCCAATTTGACCGCACCTCCCGTTGCTGAGATCCTCAGGTTGATCGTCTCCCCCCTTTTCTACTGCGATACTCTGAGAACGGTCAATGGGCACCCTGCACGTCACTACCTGAGTATGTATCAACTCGAATAATGCCTGGGGGACGCACCATACTGGCGGATAGCTGGCAACCCTACGATCACCGATTCGAATACAGGATTCCAGGCTATGGCGTATGACGGTCGCCCACAACGACCAGTGATGGATGGACGACAGATACTCCTTGCATTTCGCTCTAACAGGTTTCAACCGAGCATGGGTGTGGCTGTTGTCGACCCCCCCACTGTTGGAATGGTGCCCCTCGTTTTGGAATGGGGGGTGTGTCACAATCTGGACGGGGATGGGGTGGTCCTTCTTCGTCCCTCGGCAGCATGCCAACCCTTCGCATGCGAGTCTGGTAGAATTCCAAAAACTAGAGCGGTGCGGTACGCCTACATTGGTTACAAATCCGTTCGTTATATTTTCGCCATTCGGCAGTGTACCGGACTATGTTCAGTTGTGACTACAAGAGGAACAAAGGGCAGCCAAGGTGGGTCGTAACTCCCTGACGGCAATGGATGAACAAATGTACCACATACTGAATTCTCGGCCCCAAGTATGATACTGAAAAATCAACGGCAAACAAAAACACGGAGCAGAAACCGAATAGAGAATGACACTAATGAAGCCCAAGTAAAACCGAAAGAAAAACCTCAAGATCCCACTAAACTCCCATCCCATTTCATATCCCGTATTGCATTCTCACCTCAGCCAACATCAAGCTCGGATAATCCGACTCCTCCGTTGTACCGTCTTCCATGGTGGCCAGCAGAAGGAGCATCGGCGGCTCACAGTTGGGTAGTCTACTCTGAAAGTCGGAATACTTCTCTCCGACTTCCTGTCGGTAGCGACGCAACGCGGCGCTCTCTTCGAGCGAGAGGCCCCCTATCCGGGCGTCGAAGATCGGTAACGATTTCTTCCAAGAGTCCTACCCCCAGCTTCTGGTTTGAGCCATCGCCGTCGAGAAATAACGGAAAGCGCGGACGCACCCCAAGCAGCAAGTCGAAGTAGGTGTAATCGTCCAAGCAGAGTTCGGACGTAAGCGTTCCTAACTTTAGCAACGCCGAATCGCAGCGGTCGTACATCTCGATTCTGGGATCGGGATCCGTCCGGCCAATGATTTCGGAGAGGATAGCAAGATGCGTCAGGCAGGCGATGTAGCTGATGCTCATCACGTCTGCCCCTGGCGTGTCATTGTGTTCACGAAACTTTCTTATTTTGTCGAGCGGATTCTGAGAGAAGCCCTCGAGGGATGTTAGGACCCGATTGCATAGCTGTCGCCATGATCCAATTTTAGCACCTGAAGATGGTAAGGCTTGCAGATGGAATCAGATGAAGACCTGGACGCTTACCATTGGGAGGGAGGAAGCGGAGGAGTAGAACTGCGTCCCTGAGAAGCAAGATACCTCGCGTTCGGATTATCAGAGGACAAATATCAAAGAGGATAGGGTAAGCATGCTGTGGTAACAAAATCAGCTCGATGTACAAAGATGGCAGGCAATCTCACCGACCGGTAACTCTTGTCGAAATTCCTGCTCAAGTGTCGCAGTCATGCGAGGTTCCGGGCCACCACACATCAAGAACAAGTAGTTCGCCCAATATATCGTCTGAGAAAGAACAGCCAAGGTTTCGCGAAGGTCTTCCGAGAACTCGGGCTGGTGTCCACCCGTCGGAACGAACTGCAGGTCTCCGGCACTGATGAAGTCGCAAGCCTTCTTCAGGTACATGAGAGCCGATTGCGGCATACAAACGTAGACGTAACTCGCAGTAATCATGATAGCAGACTGAAGTTTGAGCTTATTGTCGTTTCCTTTGTACACTTCCACGACAGACTCCCACCCTACTTGGGCTCGCCGAGCGTGAAGCTGAACTAGAGCGGGCGTGTCGTCCGTACCCATAAAGTGTAGCATCCCCATCACATGAGCCGCACTCACGAACGTACGGTGTATCACGGCATTTGACTGGTCTCCACGTAACAGCGCACCAAATTTCTTGCTGCTCAACCACACCCCGAAATTGGGTAACTGCAGCAAAAACCATAAGCGACTGATATCTGAGGGGTAAGCTTGTTGTGACCAACGGACATCCAAACTAGCTCCGCACGCACGATTTCATATCTATGGCTGTGGCATCTTCCTCAGAGACTTGAACCCGTAGTTTGTCCTCCCCCAGAAATGAGAGTGGTATTCGTAGGTCTGGAGGAATGGTTGAGGGTAGCAGGGACGAGAAAATGGAGATGGGTGAGTCTATGCCCAAGGAAGCACGTCCTTCGAGCGAGTTCCTTCGGACAAGAATGAGTCCCGATGAAGGCGGGGCTGAGCCAACTTTGACCACCCGCAATGCAGATGACTCGTAGGTCCCTAGCCGAGTAGAAGGTGTTATGTTAGACTTGCCGAGCGATAGTACATAGGTGGACATACCATCAGTTGGCGAACTGGCGGGAATTGCCGTAGGAACCAGGTCCCCACCCCCGGGCGTTTGTGCCGGTAGGCGACCGGCGGACCCATGGGGGTAATCCAAACCCGGGGGATGCAGCCGCCTCTCGTCATAAATGCACTCCGATGTGCTCTTAGCCGCGACACACGTCCCACATGGGCGCTGAGCGTTGCATCTCTGGACCAGATTCGAAGGGTGAGCAAGTCCGGTGGCTCATAGAAGGAAAGGAAGATCGTGATGATTACTCGCTCACTTTCTTCTTAACTCTGGAAGGAGTCGAAGAGAACGGAGAAACTGGAATATCAGTGTGTCGTTTCGCAGAATTTCCATACCATTTCCTGCTGACCGACAAGATTTGCACGCTTGGCCCATCCTGAGTGTATTTCCATTGCCCCTCTTCTTGACGTGGTCATAGATGCAGTCCACAATCCCCATATTCGTACACCTCAGACACTCGCGAACACCGGGGTTGCATTTCTGTGGGCGGGGACGGGATCAGATCGGATAACGGAAGCGCAGAGCGGAGCGGAAAGGCTTTCTCACCACTTTCCTGGCTCTGAAATATGGACGTGAATGAGCTCATCCGCATGAGTCGAGGTTTCTGTATGAGAGATATTCACCTGCATGCAAGACAGGCCCTTTTGGCCGACATCGATGTTGGTAGGAGGAGAGAGAATGTTTGTCAGGCCGTGACCTGGCAAACGCGACATCAATCCCTGGGCCTGGATGGTTGATGAGGTTACATAAACATGCGGCCTGTGGTACCGGGACATGGAGACGGGAACGGTGCCAACTACCTCGGCTAACATTTAAGGTTCTCGGTACTTTAACGTTCAGGGTGCACCCCCGGTATGGCGAGGCCACTGCTCACGTGCTTCTCCACCTGCACGAAGGTCTGTCAATAAAAGTTGGATTTATTTATGGGATTGTTGGAGAGTCCCGAACAAGTTCAGCTCACATAAGACCCTGTATGGAGGGGTTTCCAAGTGTCCTGGTATCGCTGGTTCCAGGACTTTTCCAACCGCTGAATATGTAAGTTCTCCGAGTCTGGAACAGGGTTTTCGTTCCCCACAGCGGTGCTTGAGTTTCGGCCACCACGCCCCGCGGATGACCAACAAAGATCCTGAGATTGGGAATTCGGGCGCGGATAGTTCGGTGATAGACTCTGAATGAACACCTTCGTTTGTGAGATGTCAGTGGCATGACCGCTGGCACCTGTCGATGGGGAGGGCGTTGGGTGGAACGATCTGGGCGAGAGAAAGGCGACTTCCTGGGATGTTCCTTTTCCTCGATGTGTCGAGTTCGGTGGCGGCTTCCCTGAATACTCCGTGTACAGAACTCGAACACCTGTGAACGTACGCACACGCCCGCTCGACTGCTTCGCGGAGAATACCAAACCCTACCACACCCCAAGGACTGTCGTTTGCCTGCAGTGTTGTTGACTGATGGCACCCACACCTGTCCGGTTTCCAGTAGATCTACTTGTTCGTGACGGATGCAAGCGAATGCCGCTAGGCGGGATTAGCTAACGAGGTTTCTCTTGACACTACATCATCGATTTGTCGCCTGCCAAGTTCCAGACCCCAGATCCTCGCTCTCCCATGTCGCAACCCCGCAAGGCGGCGTGTCTCACATGCAGGTCAGTATATTTTCCCTCCCTCCGCCACTTTCCCAAGCCATGACGACCTTCGCTCCAGGGCCCGAAAAGTGGTACGCAACCCCGAAAACACACATTGTGACACGACTTACGTCACTCTTCGACACACAGAAATGCACTCCAGACGTGCCGCGTTGCGTGCGTTGCACGGTGTTGCGCATCGAAGAGTGCGTGTACGTCGAGAAGAAGAAGCGGACGGTAGAGAACCAATTGGGAATGCATGAAGCATGTTCATTGTGTCGGTCAGTGTTTCAGATCGATATGGATTCATACCGCGCGGAACCCGTCCTAACATGGCACTGTACCGCTCAGGAAGCGGAAGAAGGTCAGTGGCCATCCTCCCTTTAGTTCGCGTGTGAACTCAGATATCTCTGTCTACGCTTGACAGAGATGTGACGCCAAACGACCGTGTACAGCTTGCGTCGATGCGAAAAGGGTGACCGAATGCGTTTATGAGGGGTCACAGATAGGTTGTCAGACCGGGAGGATCCTTCCAACGACGTCTGGGGCTGCGCCTTCTGCATCCGGAAGCATGGTTGGGTCTCAAAGTTCTACCCTGTCGCCTGAGACCATGTTTGCGAGTGGGGAAGGCATGATTAGTCAGTTACATTCGACTTCGTTTGCTCCGTCAGACCCCTGCAGGTCAGGACTTGGATCGATCTCGGCTGTTCTCCCCTCACCTGCCGCGTTCCCCAAAGAACCTCCTCCGCTAATCACACCTTATGCGCAAGTTGTGACCCGCTCGGAGCTTGTTCTACGGAGAGGCATTCCGGAACGATATTCCCATGTCGATCGCTCCTCTTTATCCTTCATCTCCTCTCTTCTATTCCCCAAGGTCCCCATGGCACCTCACGTACCACTCTCGTTCCTGGGCGAACCAAAGCTGCAAATTTCCCATACGACCCCCGGAGAGTTGGAACTAACATTGTGCGCTCAATTAACTTTTCCAAATCACGCTTGGTACTGATGCTCAAGCACAGCCGGCTTGCGGGTTTGGTCCGGGTGAAGAAGATCGGGGCCCACTTCACACCCCTGAGACAAGAAGCGTTGATGAACGGGGACTTGTCAGGTGCCGTCATACATCCGTTCTTCGTGTACACGATCCTGTCGCTTGGGATGCAGAATTCCACGATCCTCGAAGATTCTCCTCCCATGGTCCTACTCCACGCGAGGTACATTCAAAAGTTCTGGGAGGAACT
>QFEV01000564.1:0-22253 GCA_003316405.1 Thelephora aurantiotincta
TGATCACTACCTCCGAAGGAAGGATGAACGAGCTAGAGTTATCGGGACGCTGCTTGGGTCTGTTTCTGATTCTGGGGAAGTAGAGGTTCGCTCCTCCTTCCCTGTGCCTCACAATGAGAGCGAGCAGCAAGTTGCGATTGACAGGGAGCACCATCGCACAATGTACGAACTGCATCATAGGATAAGTCCCAAAGAAGTTGTGGTCGGATGGTGCGTTTGAGTGTTTTAAATCGCTCCATTTCAGTTCGAATGACGTGGTACAGGTATTCCACTGGATCGAATCTCAACGCCAACTCCGCGTTGATTCAAAACCTTTATTCCCAAGAGACCACACCTTTGCAGGCTGTTCACTTGGCAGTTGATACAGGGTTAGAAAAAGGTGGGAAGGGCACCGGTGTTAAAGCTTATATTAGGTAGGTTCATTCTACCATGCCATTATACGTCCCCCCTCAATCTACAGCAGTGCTCCGGTCGGGATATCCCCAAGACCTGAAAATTGCGTGTTCGTCCCCGTTCCGGTCGAACTCAGGTTTCGAGAAACTGAGAAGAGCGGGTGTAAGTCTCGTTTTTGTCTCAATTGGATTTTTGGGGTGAATTCTTTTCCACTTTAGTGGATCTTCTCGCCTCTGCTTCGTCGGCGGCCATGGGACCTGGTGTTACGCAGCCAATATCCGACCTCGAGGCCCTCGAGCAATCCATCAAGTCAGTGACCGCGATGTTGAACCGTGTTTTAGCCTACGTACGCTCGGTCCTGGCCGGGGAAGTGCAGGGGGATGCTGCCGTAGGCAGGTACCTCCTGGACACGTTTGCCGCGAGTACAGATGATCTTGAGAAAGGTGGTTTCAACGCCAGTCTGCAGGTATTTGAAATCAATCCTCGCCCTCAATCAACTCACAAACCGCATGTCCTTAGGACACACTCATGGTTTCCTATCTGGCAAACCTGGTGCGATCCCAGGCTGAGATTTCATCCCGTCTTGCGCTCGCTGCAACGTCCTAAAATTTACGTGATTCTCGTGTAGTCGTTGTCGTTGCTTTCGTATTCCAACACCCACGAGGGATTGATGACTGTATCAGCTATTGAATATCCGCGAGTGTTGTAGGTCATGTCTAGATGTTATAATCTCCCCCAATGGCCAGGTTGTCGCTGGTCCATCGAGAGCGCCTTCATCTAACGTCATCTCGTTCGAACGAGCCCGTATCCCTTTCACGTTTTCAAACTCCACATCCACGATGGGACGGGCGATATGTAATAGGAGTTGCTGTGATGCATACGGCCCAATCGTGTTGAGCCTCACGGCCGCAGAGATGAGGCTCCTTGCGTGAAGGAAGAGATGAAGATGAAGTGATCGATCTGCTCCCTTGAGATATAAACATGTGCGAGAACTGGGGGTTGAATGAAATGGACTTGCCGAGGGATATGCCAAGCGCAGCGGTTAATATCCCCCAACATATCGGTAGGTGACCCCGTACTTCCTCCCTTCGGACCTTCGACTTGTACCGGTCAACGAGTTTCCCGACGAATGCATCTCTCTCCGTTGCGTGTTTTATCGATAACGACGTCGAAGGAGAGAAGCCCTTTGTGTAGAGGGTAAGAAGAGCAACTCCCTGGGACTTGGATGCACGCTTTGCAACGTGATTGAGAGTCATCGTCTCGTATAAATCGTCCAGGGCTTTGATTTCTTCGCAGACGCGATCCAAGGATACGCCTCCATCCACGATGGATTTCGTGACGATCTGGTGAACGTCTGCAGCGAATGGCAACGCGCTCCTGGCGTAGGATGCGACACTGTCCCGGACGAAGTTCACTGTGTTGTTGAGATTGTCTGCTGATCGGCCGAAAAAGCCGTGGGTGAGGAACGACTCGAGTCCAGAGGATGCGACGAAGGACCCTGTCGGAAGATTTCCGTCCGCCAACAACAGCAGGAGGTACGTCTCGTCCTCACCGACGGACGCATCGACCATCGTGAGTGCGGGTATGGGGCAATCGGAGATGACGGCCGGGCCGTGCAATCGGCAGAAAACGCCGATGACCCTCCCCTCCCCCCGCACATAAGCAACCCGGATCATTTCAAGCCTCTCTTGTACGCCTTCCTCCATGACCCCGACCAGGCAGGTCTGCCGTCGTTTATTCCGCACATCCAATGCGCGTCACTTTTCATCCTCCATTGTCTCCTCTTTGCTCGTCAGGAGGCACAGACGGAGGCAGAGTCAAAGCGTCCGTCCCCTTACACCCGCATTTTCTACCTCGGACCTCCAAAGGGACCCAATGACACATAGAATCTCCACGATAACCACACCAAGGTCCAAAGGTGCGCACAATTTCCCCTTTCGCCAGCGATGCATGTTCACTGGCCATCACAGCGACCTCACCGCTGCAGAAGTACCACACTATGGTCGAAACAGGTACACTCAGACCAGACGACCACCAGACCAAGATCATACAAATCTTGCAAGACCTGTACAACAAACTTCTTGATTATTCACCCCCCTCTATACCGATTGCTACCGAGACGAAGTCCTTCGTGAGACTCTTCCTCGGTCTGCTCCGGCTTGAAAATTGACCTTGATGCTTTCTCAGTTTTCGCGATTTTTTGCTCGAGCCTCGGAGGCGCAAGAGAAAGTGCAGATTCCTCGGGGTTTGTACCTCTATGGGGATGTCGGAACTGGGAAGACCATGCTCATGGACCTGTTCTACAACACCCTCCCCCCTTCCATAACACGTAAACGCCGAGTTCATTTCCACGCATTCATGGTCGACGTCCACAAACGAATACATGCCGCTAAAATCGTTATGGGTCACCGCGGGGGAGATCCTATACCAAAAGTGGCCCGGGATCTTGCGGAGGAGGCCAGTGTCCTGTGCTTTGACGAATTCCAGGTAAGGGAGATTTACACGCCTTCAGAAGCGGAGTGTGCGTAAAGCTTATCACCGTGAATTCACGGCATCAAGGTCACCGATATTGCCGATGCGATGATTCTGCGTCGACTTTTAGAGGGTCTGATGGACTATGGGGTGATCATGGTGATAACTTCCAAGTGAGGGGATAACATTCCTGATATAGACTACTGATCGTCTGACGACGATTGGAAGTCGCCATCCAGACGAACTGTACAAGAACGGGATCCAGAGGTCTAGCTTCATCCCTTGTATAGAGCTCCTCAAAAACCAATTCGACGTGACAGATCTCGACTCGGGAACCGGTACGCCCTGGTCTAGGAAAATGGATAGACGCGCCTTATGCAAATATCAGATTACCGAAGAGTCCCGCGGGCACTGTCACATGTTTATTACGACCCTCTGTCCGAAGAGAACAGACGGGAAGTAGATAAGCTTTTCGCATCGTTGACCTCGGCCGACCCTTCGGATCTGGTTGTCACGAACCGGGAACTGCACACGTGGGGTCGAACGATTGTGGTTCCTGAGAGCACGAGCGAGGTCGCCAAATTCGGGTTCGACGACCTTTGTGGAAAGCCTCTTAGCGCCGCAGATTACATTGAAATTACGAAGACATTTGGGACGGTGTTCTTGCTGGACGTGCCGAAGATGGGGTTAGACCTCAAGGATAAGGTACGATTACACATCAAAGTTAGCTTTTGGGGGAACAGTCGCTCAAAGTTGCCGCTAGGCAAGACGATTTATCACGTTTATTGATGGTTAGCACGACCGCATGGCCGAAATCTAGCGCGTGTCTGACGCCTTTGCACAGCCTGCTACGAGAACAAAACAAAGCTTTTTGTCACATCGGAGGTCCCAATTCACCAAGTCTTTTCCGACGATTCGCACAGCTACCATACCGTGTCGGATCAGGTTAGAGATGTTGTTAGTGATCTGGTATGTCCTCTCGTTTGGGCCGTCGCTTGATCGAGTCTCACGAACTAAATTCCACAGGGTCTTTCCCTAGATGATACCGGAGTCTCTTCACTTTTCAGTGGAGAGGAAGAGATTTTTGCGTTTGCGCGATGTTGCTCGCGCCTTGTACAGATGGGAAGCAAGGAGTGGGCAGAGACTTCTGGAAACCATTGATGTCTACCCGCATCCGACTCTCTACACATTCCTACCCACCATCTCGGACTTATTTAGCATCACATTATCACTGCGATTCACTAATACTGTAAGACTTACAACATGTACCCCCAAGGACTGGCCATGGCTCATTTGGACCCGATATAACTTCGCGCTTCCTCGGACTGGCCGTTTCCCAAATATTGTCTTTTCTTCCCATCATCATGACCGCACTCCAGTTCGAAAAACCGATCAGTCTGCCCATCTCCCCTGAACAACTGGAGAGGATCAACGAACACCTTGGCCAGTTGACCCCGGAGGACATCCTTCGATGGTCTGTGGACCACCTTCCGGGTCTGTTTCAAACAACTGCGTTTGGCCTCACCGGCCTGGTTGCGATTGATATGCTCTCAAAGATCACCCGGGAGCCACCCCCGCTCATCTTCGTTGACACCCTTTATCATTTTCCCGAGACGCACGAACTTGTGGAGGAAGTCAAAAAGAAGTACGGGGTCCCTGTTCACGTGTACAAGCCCAAAGGATGTGCAGATGTGCAGGAATTCGAAGAAAGGTATGGGAAAGAATTGTGGAAAAGCGACGAGACCGCGTACGACTTCTACGTCAAGGTGAACACACCTGTTGATCCATTCGCCATCGGATCCTTCTGACGCTCGAGACAATGAATGCAGGTCGAGCCAGCACGCAGGGCATACGAAGAATTGGGAGTGAAAGCGGTCATCACCGGTCGAAGAGCGTCTCAAGGTGCTGATCGGGCAGGTCTGAAACCCCTCGAGGTGGACGAGACCGGGCTAGTCAAATTGAACCCGTTGTGGTCGTGGACGTTCTCAAATGTGGAACGATATATCCAGGAGAACGGAGTTCCGAAGAATAAGTTGCTATTGCGGGGGTATAGAAGCGTCGGGGACTGGCACAGTACAGTACAGAGCGGGGAAGAAGACGCCGGAGAACGGGCCGGGAGATGGGCTGGGAGCAAAGAGAAGACGGAATGCGGACTCCACGCTGATTACTTTGCTATAAAAGCCGCTATGAAAAAGGTGCGAGGGGCTCCGGACAAATCCTTCCCTTTTGAACGGCTGGGCTGACCGGCGGACTTTTTTCAGCGCGAGGGGGAGCATCTGGAGAAGGAGGAAAACGGTATCCCAGTCCAAGTCTGACGGGTGTCCCATTGTAGCCATCGCCCATAATGCCCTATCCCAATCGATAATCGCCAGCACCTCGTGGGCGAGGATATTTGAGTCGGGCCGTGTGCGTGAGATCTGAGAGGGGGTAGAGTTAGGCTTATGCCGGGAGCGGGACCGTTGACACGAACCCTGCTTGTTTACATACTCCACTGCTGATGATATCTACCCGGAATTATTAAGAGGATGTGGACCGCATTCAGTTCGTGGGCTGGACTTCTCCCTCGAACTGCTGGCACTCTCCGACGCAGTCTCATGGATTCCGCCTCCAAGTGGGTGAACCGGAATCTTGCTGGCGTCTTCAGGTCCCTTTCTAATGGCTTCCCTCGACTCCACTAGGACCGCTTCCAACACCACAAGAGTCGCCCTTCGGTGCGTGGCGTCCGAAGTTACCCTATTGTGACCCACATTGCTGAGGGAGGCCCTTGGTGCAGACCGACAGTTACGAAGAAAGACCTGCCCCCCTTGCCCGAGATCAAGGATGACAGTATCAGGTTGCAGGTATTCACCCACCGCAGTTTCTACGCTAGGCAGACCCGCCTCTTCGAAGATCGTCCAGGTAGGAAGGAATGCTCCGTAGCGACACCCTCCCACGTCGGCCCCTTGTCTTTTCTAATTCATACGCCCTGCAGACGACCCGAGCTTGGACAATGAGATGTATGTGCTGTTTGACCTGGCGGTTTTCCTGGTCCGTCCTAGTTCCGCGTTCCGGGCTCACATCCGATTGCAGGTTGGAGCACCTGGGAGACTCCGTCCTAGGGTTGGTCGTCACGGATCTCCTACGAGGCACGTTCCCCTGCCTCCGTGTGGGACCCAGCGCGGTATATACGCACACCTCGCCGTCATCCCTCCCCGCGCTCACGAATATTCCTGGTGCAGAAAATTCGAGCGTCGCTCGTTGGAAATATCAATCTGGCTTCTATGTGAGTCCATTCTCTCCTTGTTCGGGTGCCTTGTATGACTCCTGTTTGCTCCCGTAGATCTCTCCGGTATCGCCTTCCTGATCGACTGAGAATGCATCCCGCTCAAGTGATCGTGCGTTAAAATTGCTTCTCTCTGTTACGGGCGGGTACCTAAGAATTTTCGCAGACTTTGAAGGCGTCCGTAAATGTCCAAGGTGCGATGCACGTCCCGTATCGGATGTTGGTGAACTGACTCACGGTCGTGTTCCGACGTTGTGATTATAGCTGATGTTTTTGAGGTACGAGATCTCCAGTCACCAATTATTAATTGTTTTTAGTCGGGTAGCTAACCGCCGGGTGAAAAGTCCTACGTTGGGGGCTTGTACCTTGATCAAGGACTTGAGGCGGTAAGATCGTGGCTATGTTCTCTCTTACTCCCTTACGTGCTCGAATCGTATCGCATGGTCCGAAAAGAGTATGGATTACCGCCCCCAGATGGCGACGCTTCCACGAAGACAACTCCGCTCGCCCAATCGTCCACCAACATACCCACGGAAGGGTCAAGGTCGATGTGGGGTTCTCCGCCTCCTGCGCAGTACTCTGCAGCCACTGTGGGCCATTTAGCGTTGTTCAACCAGTGTTTGCAACAGGAATCGAAGGTGGTTGAATGGAGGTACACTGATAGCGCTGGAGAGGGGACGAAGACGACGCCAGTTTGGGTGAGCAAACAGTTGCCGGCGTCTTTGTGATACGAACTGGACCCTCGCTCACAGGTTGTTCGGGCAATGGTGGATGGGAATTGTGTCGGCCGCGGACGAGGGAGCACGAAGAAGGCTGCAAAGAACGAAGCTGCGAAGGAGGGACTGGCCAAGCTCGGTGTTCATTTCGTACGTCCTTCGTTTGATACCCCCTCGAGCGACGCCCGTTGACCCTGAGGGTCAGGCCGCCTAGATCATTCCTGACACCGGTGCTCCCAACCGAGTTCCATTCTCGTTACCTCCCCTACACTCTCCCTTTTGCTTTGAACTATGCTGTGTACTTGGAACCACGTGCTGTATCACCGTGCTCTTGAATACTCGATTTGTACCTGCTCAGAATCACATTCTCTCTTCATACATCCACAGAAGTGACAAAGAGGTCCGGTAATTCTGTACACAGTAACCCGCTCTCCCCTAGGTGTCTGAGTAGGGATTCCAGATCACGTCCACGGTAAACCCTCTTCTACGCGCTCCCAGTTCATCTACCCATCTAATCGCGTATCCGGCCAACTCGATCCACAGGGGGTGCACCCCAAATGAGGGTCTTGTTCGTTGGGTCCAGTAGCCTCGGATAGTATCTATCCAAGAGAGGAGCCAAGACCCCATTGGGTCGGGGTGTGAGTCCGGGTAAAGGCGTCACCACAGGTGTGGCGGTAACAGGAGGTCGCGGTTGCACGGAACTCGTGCTAGCCGATGTGGAAGAGGGGTGGACGGGAGAGATTGCGGCGGCCTTGGCCTTTTCCTCGTCTTCAATACTTTTGATGTTCTGGATGGACCCAGAAGCGGCGAGGATCTTCGCTTCCTCATCCACGTCTGCAAAGCTATCTTGTTTCACGGCTGCGATGGAGTACGCCCACACCCCAGCAACTAATGCGGCGATCGTCACGCCTGTGATGGCGTTCCGGACCCTGAACGGTGCCCGTGCGCGTAACAAACCAGGGGACATTTGCTGGAGTCCGTTGAGAATTGTGAAGCAAACCGTCAGACGACGTGGTGCAAAGGGAGGGCAGAGCGGAGGATTGAGGTTCAGACGTTCGGAATCGGGTCACGGTCGAGGACTTACGTAGCTCTTCGGCCTATACGAGGCCGCGACCCCCTTTTTGGATGCATACTGAGTGGGGTTGGACATTTCGGATACGGGAGATGGATAAAATGGTGAACGTGTAGGCCTGCAACTTCGCCTTGCTGCTCACCAGTCAAAAGGGACGGCTTCGATCACTCCCTGCATCCGTGCCTCCGTTTCCGGTTTGGGGTTTTGACCCGACTGGCGGAGGCAACTCTTCGTACAGGTTTCGTCGACGCTCTAAGCTACAGACGCAATGCGGTACATCGAAGGGACTACAATACGCGGACCGTGCACATCCTACAACTCTACATGGTGGGTATTTTTTAGGCTTTGACATTCAGGTTGGCCACGCCCTCCGCAACCTCGTCGTCACTACGCTCAATGAGTCTAGTGATTTTGCCAATGGCAACCGTTCTACCTATATGCGTGTCAGAAATCATTTTGGCCGGCGACGGTGGGCGGAAAACCAAAACTACCTTCGTCTCGAAGCGTGAACCTTCCGAGCTGGGGATAATCCACAAACCTTTCAACACAGACAAGACCCGGAGCCTCGATCAGAGCCACGATCCTCTGACCCTTCTTTGCGAATTGCGGCGGCTTCTTCGACTTTCTTCCGGTAGCCTTGTCAAAGTAATGCAGGAGCGACGAGAGTGTTACCTCCTCCGACAGAGTATGTACGTGCATGACCGCAGTGTAACCCGCACAGATGATATTCTTGTGATCTAAGATCGCCAGCTGGGCTTCAAACTGACGAACGGCACGAATCGGCCTGTTGGGACTCGTCAAGACGAATCCGGGTGTGATGTCCTCGTCGTCTACTCCTCGAATCCTGATTCGAACATTGTCACCGGAAATGGCAGTGTTGACCTCCTCTTCCATCTCGTTGTAGATTGCGATTATTTCGACAGAATCCTTGTTCGGCATCAGAGTGAGTGTATCACCCTTGCGTAGGTGACCCGATTCGATCTTTCCGACGATGATTGTACCCATGTCCTTGTATTTCTCGGTAACGGGCATCATGAGGGGAGCGTTGATCTTGCGATCGACCATGGGCATGACATCCAGATGCCCGAGGAGTGAAGGTCCGCTGAGAACGATGGTAAGGGGATACCTTCCTGGGAGGGGGTCAAGTACTTACTCCCACCAAGGACAGATGGACTTGGCGACCTTGTCCTTCAAGTTGGCACCGGTGTAGCCGGAGATGGGGAGGAAAGTGACGTCCGTCTTGGGGTTGAATCCGGCCCCCTTGAAAAACGGTGTAATCTTCTCCTTGATCTCATCGTATCTCGATTTGGACCATTCTACTGTCGGCTCGTCCATCTTATTGATGACGCAGAGGAGCTTGGTCACACCAGCCGTCTTGACCAACATGATGTGCTCCCTGGTCTGACCTCCCCTCTCAAAACCGGTCTCGAACTCCCCTTTACGGGCAGAGATAACGAGGATAGCGACATCTGCTTGGGCGGCACCGGAGATCATGGAGGGTACATAGGTCTTGTGGCCGGGTGCGTCGAGAATTGTGTACCGCCGGGTGGGGGTTTCAAAGTACGCACGACCGACTTCGACAGTTTTGCCCTTTGCCCGTTCTTGAGGGGTGGAATCGAGCGCCCAACTCAAGTACCAACTCTCTCGACCGGCCTCTTTGGCCTCCTTCTCGTACTTCTCCATCGTTCGCTTGTCAACCATACCACAAAGGTAGAGAAGGTTACCGCCAATGGTACTCTTGCCGGCATCGACGTGACCAATGAAGACGATGTTCAGGTGCTCCTTGACTGCAGACGCCATCAGATACCAGACAAATATGGCCAGGGCCTCCAAGAGTGCGTACCGTCTCCAAACAAATCCTTGAGTGTATCCTGATCGGCAACGGTATGGAGCTCGTTCGCAATCGCTGTGGTGTCAGTTTTAGCCTTCTCAAGTGTGAAGGTTTTGGAGGAGGTCGCGCTGGAGCTGGGTGGTGGCAATTTTGTGGTTGTCGAGGTTGGGGCAGGTGACGCGGCTGGTTTAGGTGTTGACGTCTGAGATTTTGGGGGTGGGTGTTGCTGGGGTTTGGGCTGTTCGGGAATCGGAGGAGTCGTAGGTGGTGTTGGCTTTGATCCACCGATGTTAAGTGAGATGGTCTGTGGGGGACCTAAGTTCTTGAGGGAGGGTAATGGCGGCTGATCCGGCCGAGGAGCAAGCACTGGAGGTGGTTGGGTGGGGGGCTTGAAGGACGCCTTCCCCGGGACGAATTCGAATGCACCGGCATTGAGTTTGCTCATGGCAGTCTGTTAAAAAGGTGAGGGCTTGGCCTCGCGATCATCAGACAAGGAGATGTGAGATCGCACACCCTGATAACGCGAAAACAAGGACTGTGGTTCCGTAGCGAATGACGGGTGGTGTTCGGCCAAATTTTTGAGGAGAAGGAAGCAAGAGTCAAGCGAACTGACTGTCCGAAGCGGACTCGCTCCCGAGGGCTGCTCCCGGTGAATCAGAAACCCAGAGATAAAATTCAGTGGGTACGTTTTACCGTCTGCAAATATTTCGTGAGGCTCTTTCTGCAGGCCTTGTGAGAAAAAAAAAACGCGAGGGTAAGGGACCGAAGCAAAGGGAAGGGAGACTGATCAGGTCGCAACTGTGACCTTAACCTAATACCTCCCCCCACATGTCCGACGATCCAGACACCTACCTCGCCGTCCTCAAGGCCGCCTACGACTACGAGCCCCAGCCGGGCGCAGAAGACGAGCTCACCATCAACGAGAACCAAATTCTCTTTCTCGTAGAACGGGTGGATGACGAGTTGAGTTTCAGCCCTTCTACCCTGGTCCTACACTTGTCATCTGACTACCAATCCTTTTCCACAGTTGGTGGAGGGTCAAACCGAAACAAGACGACAACGCTCCAGCAGGTCTCGTCCCCGCCGCATACGTCGAACAGGTGTGGACCAGTCTTCCCGTAACATTCCGTTCGACATCACTTATCGTTTCGCTTGGCAGCACGAGCATACATCCGTAGTCAAGGCTCTCTACGATTATGACGCCGTAAACCCCGGAGAACTGACCATCAAGGAGGGCGAAACCCTACACGTGTACGACAAGGATGATGCTTGGTTGCTCGTGCACAGCCAGAAGCCCGGAGGTCGTGTCGGGTTCGTGCCGGAGGCTTATGTGGAGGAGGTCAGTCTCATTTTCACACTCTTTTGTGAGACGAATGCCAATTGAATATGGGTACCAGGTCGGCGAGGGATCAAGAAGTGTTGCTCCGGCTGCCCCTTCAATACCGAACATCGTAGTCCCACCGTCGGTAAGCTTGGCCCAATCATTGTATCAACACATTATAATTGTGCATCTACGGTCTTTCAGCCACCTCGACCGGTCATTACATATGTCGACCCAGCGGACCGTGTCGCTGCTGCATCCAACAAAGCCAAAGCGGATGACATTCAAACTTGGTCGGTCTCTGAAATCGATAAGAAGGGCAAGAAGAAGAAGGGCACTCTGGGTGTTGGAAGCGGCGCTGTTTTTTTCACGAGCGAGTCGGACAAGGTGCGGTCTCTCTCTCTCTCTCTCGGATACCACGCCTCATTACGAACATGCGGTCATAGGCGCCTGTTCAGAAATGGCAGACTGCAAACCTCATCTTCGCCCAGGTCGACAAGGACAAATCTAAGCATGTCCTCGTCGAAATTGGTGGTCCAAATCCCGCTAGCCTCCATTTCAATGCTGGGTCAAAGGACACCGCAGAGGCGATCGTGAGGAAGCTAGAGACTTCCAAACAGCTATCCGCTCCTCCTCTTGAGAGTAACGAAGAGCCGGTGGCACCTCCAGAACGACCGCGGAGTGCCGCAAAGTCGGTTCATTTCGACGCTGCGCCGGCAATCATCCCAAACCCAGACGACACGGATGAGGAGGAACCCGAGCAAGGGGGTTCACAGGATTACGATCCAAATGCCGCTGTGGTCCTTTACGACTTTACTGCAGACGGAGACGACGAGCTTACTGTTGCCGAGGGAGAAGATCTGATTGTTCTCGAAAGGGACTCAGATGACTGGTGGAAGGTCAGGAACTCCAAGGGACGGGAGGGTGTGGTGCCTGGTAGCTACGTTGAGGTGCGCTTTTCCGTTGATCCAGTGTCAACGGGTACTAAGTCAACTTTTAGTTGAGGAACCCATCTGCTGCGGACGACGCAGCCCGCAGGGCACATGAGGCTGAACTCGAGGCTGAGCGAGAAGCTCAAGTCCAAGCGGCAGCTGAGGAGGAGAGACGTCGGAGAGAAGAAGCTGAAGAGGCGGCGAAGAAGGAACGAGCCAGGGAAGCTGCTAAACGTGCCGAAGCCGCGGCCGCTGCCGACAAGAGACGAAGGGACAAGGAGAGGGCCGAGAGGGAGAAGGAGAGAGAGAGGCAAGAACAAGAAAGAAAATCCTCCGCTCAAGGGGAAGAAGATAGGAAACGACAATCGTGCGTTGGAGTCTTTTGCTTGTCACCTTCAACGCTGAGTCATACTTTTGCAGATCCTCTGGGTCAAAATCAAATGGTGATGTCGACCCGTCAAGGTCCTCCGCCGATCGAAGTGGGTACTTTCGACCGGTCTTTCCCCTTAGTCTTTACTAAAATATCCAACAGGACCTCCTCCGAGCGACAAGACCCGTATTTGGCACGACCGCAGTGGCCAATTTCGTGTCGAAGCAGCCTTCCTGGGATTCCAGAACCGCAAACTCCGTCTACACAAGATTAACGGTGTGGTTATCGAAGTCCCTGCGGAGAAGATGTCCGCGGAAGACATACGTTATGTCGAGAAAATCACTGCAAACCAGAACAAAAACTCGTCGGAGTCTTCCCCAGGACCTCGAAGCGGATCAGATGACGACGAGCCATTGGCAAATAGGAGGAACTCTTTAAGGTTGGGTGCAAAGACTGCGCAACCGCAGAAGAAGAAACCGCGGGTAGACTGGTTCGAGTTCTTCTTGAACGCCGGCTGCGATGTGGACGATTGTACGCGATACGCGTCCGCTTTTGAGCGGGATAAGATTGATGAGGCTATTCTGGGAGATATCACCGAGGGAACGATGCGTTCGTTGGGCTTGCGGGAAGGGGACATCATCCGGGTCAGGAAGCATATCGAAACCTCGAGGCCGAAAGCTACGATGGACGATTCTGCTCAAGTGAGGGGCGACGAAGAATTGGCAAGGAGACTACAAGAGGAAGAGAGCTCTTCGAGGAAGTCTCCTGCTCCGAACCTGTTTGCTGGCCCTGGTGGCGTCCTGAAGAATAATACTCAGAGAAGGGGTCGACCGGCGCCGAGCAAATCGTTGCCTCCGACGAACGTGGATGCGAATGCGATCTCAAACGCTTCCGAGACGATCAAGAGGACTGGTTCTCCGTCATTGTTGACCCATTCCACATCACCGTCACAGGGTCCTGCCAGGGCAGATTCTGTTCCTCCGATACCGGGCGGTTTTGATGATGACGCTTGGACGAACCGCCCGAGCTCGACCAAACCGCTTACACCAGCCCCAACTCCACCGGTCCAGTCCCAGCGGCCTTCCCGGACAGCCTCTGCCCCACCGCAACCACCTGTGGACCCGCCAGCCGCTCCTACGCTTGTTGAGACTAGGTCGGTGCCCACCCCTCCACCTCAGCAAACAGGTGGTGGACTTGCGAAGACCACGGAGGAAGACGTATTCAACCAACTCGCTCGTCTTGCCTCTTTGCGGACACAGAGTCCTGCGGTCGCTTCTCCCCCTCCCCAATCTCAACGACTAGTCGTCGCCAGTAACCCAAGTCCCGCTCCCATCATTATTTCCCCACCAGGGTTTAACTCTGGCATGGGAGTGAGCAATTCCCCAGTGCCTATCGGACAGCTGCAATCCAATGGTTTGTCTCTTCAACCGCAACTGACAGCGGCACCAAATATCAATGGACCAAGGGGGCCATTTGCTCCCGTTCTTGCGAATCAGGGGCTGTTGCAACCCCTTGTTCCTACCAGGACCGGGTTCACGGGTTTCGTACCAACTGGCCCCTCGAGCAACCCCGCAACTAACAACCTCGTGAACGGAATGAGCGGTGGATTGCAGCCACAACACACCATGCTCCCTCAACAGACAGGGTTCAATCCAACCAGCTTCCCCCCCAATGGCTTTGGTCAGACACAGGGATTTTTGCCCCAGCAAACGGGATTCCCGAACACGAGCGGGTTCCACACTCCCTCACCCACACCACCCGTGCCACCTGTACCTCCTCTTCCGAGCTTCCAACCTCCCGGCGTGATGTCCAACCCGACTGGCTTCCCGGGTGGTGGACCCGGGTTTAGTGGAATGAGCGGTGGATTCGGCGGAGTCCAAAACAGTGAGTATCTTTCATCTGGGCCCACGTTTCGTCCTCTGGATCCTGACTGGTAATTTTAGATCCGACAGGTTTCCCTGGTATGGCAGGAGGGATGACACCGTTCAATCCACAACCCCCACAAAATCAGGCTCAGAACAGTACCACGCCAGCGAACGTCTTCGCGCAGATGAAGGCAGGGACGTTTGCGCAGAACAACGATTCGGCGGCTCAGTCAGCCAACAAGTACGATCCTTTGCGGACGAATCGTAAGTCGTACATGTTTGCTGCTTTGAGCACCGTAAAACACGGTCTGACCCTCTCACTTATAGCTCTGGCTCTCCAACCAACAGGATGGTTCCCTAGCCCTGGTGCATATGGATCCTTTTGATTCCGAGTCACGATCTTACACGAGGGGCATCTCTCCCTCGCCTTTAATCGAGCATTAACCACCGAACGTTCTTGATACTATCGATGTCTTATATATTCCCCCCCCCCCACATACTCACCTTCCCATGTATCGAGTCCTCGGGCTTCTCCTTATGTAATGAAAACATTATGACCATCTCGAGAGTGAGGAAAAATACAGTCTCTGAGCGTTTTTTATAAATTAACGGAGGGCTCGAGGGAAAGGATCACAAGCAATGCGACTATCCAAAGAAAGAAATGGTTCTTGAGCAGATATCGATAACAGGTTATACGACGGGGAGAGGGGAAGAAGGCCGAACAGGCTGAACGGGCCGGCCTATTTATCATTGCTGCTGGGCAAGGACATGCATTGCAGAAGGGTCCAAGATATGGTTCACGACCCCGACCCGGGTGAAGAATCCTCGGACACCGTAACGGATCTCCGGGGCCATGTCCTTACTCAACAGTTCCGTCGCGTGAGGGTAAATTGCGGGCATGTAGCGATCGAACTGGTGTCGAAATCCAGTCAGAAGCCACGGAAACTCCAAGGATTCAGGAACTCACCGCCTTATTATCCAGCCTAGTAAAACCATGCATGGTCTCCGCGACGACAGGCGTCCAAGCCACGATATTTTTCATCTGAGTGTCCGATCTCAGCTTGTTGAAATCCTGGAGCACGCTCATGCCCAGAGGGAGGAGTCGTTCAGTGACCTGGAGCTTGATGGCTTGATGCGCTGGTCTCGGGTCGAAATACAGCCTTAAAAGGACAGTGACGAGAGTGGAAGCACTGCTGGACTCCTGCTTTAATAGGTTGGGCAGATGTTTCATGAAACCTGGTGAGGGATTAGTATTTGCCGCGTTAATGGGAGCTCACGACACCGACTCACCGACTTTCCACAGTCCGGTGCGCAGCTCCTTATCCTCATTGAACAACCGAGCAAACTGATAACTGTGATCGAGGACTCCCATCAACCTCAACATCTGATCAGGTGGCATCGTGTTGTAGATCTCGTCGTTCCTAAGAAGGTCGCTCAGGGTCTCGATGAGCAAGAGCTGCAGCACGCATTTGACAATGATCTGCTTGAAGACCCGACGTCGGTCGTTGAAATTTGTCCTGGCGTCAGCGTTCCGCTTCTCGGCACTCGACGGTGACAAAGGTGCAGGGATGATGGTATCTCCGTTGGCTTCTACGTTCGAACTGAGAAAGAGATCCACCAAACCTCGTAAAATTCAGGAACTCACCTGGGGTATCGTCAATGTTGGAACCACTGTCGTCGATCTCTACCCTCAGCGCGTCGTCGAAGAGCTGATGCGGTGTCGTGGTCTTGAACAACTTCGCGAAGGTGGAGGTCACTCGCTCCCAACGAGAGGTACTCAGTTTCTTCACGTTGTTCTCCAACAGCTGTTGCAGGCACGAAGTGCCGATCCGCGCCAGGGTATCGTTTTCTTGAACGAATGGGTGAGCACAACCCAGGCGGCATCACAACAGCATCCCTACCTTGACAAATACAGACACAAAGTAGATCCAGCAGCCCATCAAGGAATCGTTCCAATGTCTCGAAGTAGAAGGTATACAGATCTATCAGATCACGGAGGGCCTGAATCATCGTTGTTGACAACCACACACTCATATCTTCTTGGGTGCTGAAGCGGGACACGTCCTGAGGGGATTTGAGGACCGCGAAGATGGGGAACAGCAGTTCCTGGCAGACTGTATCCCAGAAGTCGACCGGGAATGCCTCTCCGTATGTCTTCAACGTCGTAAACATGGAATCCAGGGCTCTGTGAAATTTAGTTGAGTAGTGGGCCATTTCTGTGAAACAAATTTACTCACAATCGCCGAATCTCAAGGTCTTCACCGTTCATGATCACGTCATAGAACCCGAATAGCACAGGGAACCAGTATTTGATCATTGGGTCATCGTCGGCATTGGGTTCAGGACCTCCCTTGATCGTAAGCGAGCAGTCTTGTGATTCGAGCATCACAGGAATGACTCCTCGGAGCATGGCCATAGCCAGCAGGCAAACCTTCTGGTACTTAGTAACTTTGCAGAAGTCCGTGATACAAATAGTAAGGTCTGCGAATGACCCTTGGCGGACTATCGCGGAGAAGCGCTCTTTGTTCAGTCGCGTGACGATCTCGAATGCCGAGATCACGATGCGCTCTAGTAGAGTATTAGTGCTGAGAACCAAAGAAGTAACGGGCAGGACGAGGTGACCTGTGGGGATCCTTGAAGCAGCTGAGAATACCCCGAACATCGTTCTCCAACCAGAACGCAAGTTGTCCGCACGGGCCTGAATCATCTGGTGCAAGCATTGTAACACCTAGTAACTACAGTGTCAGAGGTTGATAACTGGATACATAACCCAGTCATACCAGTTCTCGAATATCCGGATTCGGATTGTGGATCATCGTGTGCTCAAACGGTTTCAAGAAGTCCTTTTGGAACTTGAAATGCGCCAACTCTTCCTTCTCCAAGAACCGCATGGCAAGTTGCCTCAGGGAATCCAATGCGAAGAACCCGACGTGAGGATTATTATGACAGCAGACCTAACAGGGATTTCAGTCAGTTCACAGTCATCGATCGTACGATTTGGAGTACTTGGTTGAAATGCTCCCCAAGAATGTCCCATAGATTCGACCACTCCAAACGAATGCGGTTCATGTTGTAGTATGAGATCTCGACCAACTTCTGCAAACTGAATAGTCGTGGCTGCTGGGACAAACCGGACGATTGAATCTCTTCCCACGAAACGTCGCATAACGCTTGGACAAAGTTAACGATTGCGCTCTACGCGCGGAGTCAGAATGAGCGGTACCAAGTAGAGAATACACCCACTCCGTTCAAGTGATGACTCAGCGAGAAGACCATATCGGTGGCAACGGTGATATGGGTTGACCTGCTCTCGTTCGCAAGATCCTCGTTTGGAAGTTTCTTCGTGCGATTACTGCATCATAAGTGAGTGACAAGCCGGACGCCAATGTAGCTTAGACTCACCCCCTACGTCCATCAGGAATATCGTGCCCACTGCTGATCAATTGCATATGCTCAAGTTGGCTGACACACTGCAAAACCTCTCGCCATGATCCTTTGAGGTTGTTACCTTCGGTGATGGCGATATCAAGCAGAGCCTTAATGGCCTCCATGTTCTTCGTCTTCATCTCGCCCAAGTTATTGAGGAACGTAAACTTGGCGAGAGTGGTGACAAACGCGTTGCGCTCGAGCTCGAGCTCGAAGAAGCAGGCAATGCGAATAGCGCTCTTGAAGCCGTCCAGACAGAGTTCCACGATTTCATTGTCCTCGGTCTCTTGTAGAGGCCCAGAAATCCCGGCCAGGAAGGACAACCAGGCCACTTCGAACATGGGTTTAACGTGTACGAAGTGTGAGGCGCTGAAGAATTGTGGACCCTGTGGACCCTTTCGTTGCGACCGCATGAGGGATTTAAATAGTGCCTGCACGAGTGAGACCATTGTTCAATCACTTATGTAGCGTCTGGCACCTACCTCAGTCTTGTTAGCCATACTACTTGTTTGCATCACATAGGCCTCCTTCTGAAGATCGCGACCGACATTAGCCAATGCGTTTGCGAGACCGGCTCCGGTGGCAGGGAGAGCCGTCTCCATTTCGTCCTTCATACGGATCTCATTGTTTCGAATGTTATCGTAGATGCTGGAAACAACTTCCTCAGGTATGTCAGTGCCGTCATTGATACCAGACGTGTTTTTGAAGAACTGCGGTTTAGTCATCTTGTTCTGGGGCTTGATATGAGGATTGTGTGCATCGGTGTTCAGCATGATCACCGCGTAGGCGAACACGTATGCAGCATCTGAGGGCAGTCGTGAGGACACATCTCGAAGGTTGACAAAAGGGGCCTCACCGGCGTTGACAAAGTACGTTCCAGGGTTTCCGTCAATGTACCTCTCGGCGAATTTCAGCATGAAGCGATCGATCTTCTGCGCTTCGCCTGGGAGCCGGAAAGTCTGAAGGAACATTCGCAGAGCCTCGACGAATCCAGTATTCTTCAGGTCAAGGAGGTTGACGAACGCGTGCATGATTGCGATGTTTTCTTCGTCGCTAGGACGGCTGTGAGAAAACGCCAGGATATCAATTCATCACAAGCTCACCCTTCACCCAAGTATTCACCGATCATCGCTTTGCTCAGACCATCAGTCTCGAGCAGAAACCTTGCAATATCCTGTGGAGACCTCGAAGGAACTACGCCGGCCTCCAGGAACCAGTCGATGCCCTGTGGAATGTATTCAGGCGATCGGACGATGCGGGTACAATACAGAGGGACCGACGCGTTTTGGCTTGTAATTGAACTTCTTGATCCCCTCCAAGAGCGTGGTTTTCTTCTGTTTGGCACTCTCGAACCGACTTGGATCGTCCAAAATGTCCGGGGTAGATTGCCTCGTCGTTTCGGGGGGGTGATTTGAAGTTCTCTCGCTCGGTTCGACAGGGGTCCGCGGTCCATCCTCGCTCGCCCTGGACTTCAAGGCAACCTCCGAAACCGATAAGTTCGAAGCGATCCCAGAAGAGGCGCCTGTACCCCACGTTACGAGAGACTTGAGGACGGCAACCAGACACTCGATACTTTGCCTTCTTAACTGGGCTTCGGAGAGACCTATTGTCGACGAGTCGACAGATCCAGGGACGGAAAGGGCGGTAGTAGTTAGCGAAGGTGGAACGGTGGCAGAACCTCCCTTGCTGTTCGTAGGAGTCAAAGCAGGACTTGAGGGATCGCTGCCCTTAGGCTGCGGGCCGGTGTTGTGTGAAGTTCCCAACTTCGAGATGATGGTCATGAGACTATGGAGGAGTGAATACTGCGCAGGTACAACGATGGTTAATGATACGCACTGCTCATAGATATTATCCACAGCTTCGCTATCGCAGTCGTAGTTCAGATATATCTCTACCAAAGCCTGGGAATTTTCACAAAGCCGCTGGAGCATGCTCACGATCACTGCTTTCTGTTTTACCGTCGAGGTCTTCATCTCCAAGATGGGAATAAAGATCTCATGCAACAGAACCTCTATCTCTTTCTGCAGCGGAAGGTTATTTTCCCTGGAGAAATTGGGGGGGACAGCTACTCACCTTGAGTTTCGTCCGCAGCCCAGAAATCGCCCTCCAGAAGATCTCTACACTCAGCTCAAACACTTGGGGCACGGGGCTAACAGCGTTGCGACTCAGGCATAAACAAAGGTATTGGTTGATCGCTTGAACGAAACTCGTAGCATCGTTATTCGAGCTCGAATAGATGATCGTATGCGGGGACACGATAAGAGGCATGTGCGAATTCAGGATGGTGAGTACCAGGTGGAGAGACAACAACTTCGACCGCATTGCGTGTGATTTCAGATCCCGCTCACTAAAAATCATAAAAATATCTCCCAGTCAGGTAACTATATGCGCACCTTTCAGTCGTCACTGACTTCATGGTAAGCTTACACAACGCACGGAATATCAGAAAGGCATCCTTAATGAAAAGGTCGTTAGTCGTGAGCTCGTGTGGCGGTGGAGCGTCTGTGAGGGGGTGATCCTCGCCTTGCTGAGGATGCTCGTTGTCGCTGTGTATTCATGAGTAAGTGTTATTACGGTGATCACGGGGGAACGCACGGGTCAGGTGCGGGCTCCTTGGCCACTCCGGCTTCAGCACCATCTGTAGAGTCGGTGCGAGACAGAGGCTGAGACACAGGGGCAGGACTGGGTGGGAAAGGGGAAATTGTGGTGGGAGGTGTTTGTTGATGAGAGGAAGTTGGAGAGAAGGCGGGATCGTTTTTTGGTGTCGACGAGCCAGTTTCTGGTAGACTTGGGAGCGAATGGTCGACCCTACATCTTGCGAAGACGTGGTTCACGATTTGTGTGAGCCCACCTTGGGCAACCATCTGGTTTACTGGGTCCACGCTCAAAAGGAAAATATTGTATACTGCGCGAACCGCCTTGAGAAGGGAGGATTGATGGACAAGGGTCGTGGTGGACAAAACTAGGGCGAGTAAGGCTTTGACAATCTGGAGAGACACCGTCTCTGGAGTACTCTCAGTGTGGCAAGAGGTGATTGTGTGAACGACAATATCGACCAGAGAGGGTTCGTGGCCACCCTGGGTGGAGCCGCTCTGCCGACCATTGGGACCGCCGGGAGAGGGAGGGGGAGAGGTAATGTTGGGACGGGACGAATCCTCCTCTACGAAGAAAGAATACGAGATAAGTTTCGAGATACAATCGAGACTTGCAATCATCAGCTTCTCGTTCTTCGTCTCACATGCCAATCGAAGGGGTTGGAAGATCTCGCGAGGTCGCTCACCACCCTCCCCCGAGTGGACGAGGTCCAATGCACGCTGGACGCTCTCCTTGAGCGGAGTGGACCGTTTGGCCTCCCGAGAGTTCGCGATCGTCTCCAAAGCGGTGGAAATCAGCACCGCCGAGACGGTATTACCCTTGGACATGGTAAGGGAACGCTTATGCATGGGTAGTTGCGATGGTGGCATTCGTGGTCGGGTGATGGACGATCTTGGTTCTGGCGTTGGGGGACGTGTCCCTGCATCCGAAGTAACGGATAGGCTATCTCGTCGGAGGGTTTCTGGCTTGACCGCGGGGGGTCTAGTTGGAGTCCGTGGGACTGAGTGGACGCTGTCTGATCCATTGAGGGATACTGTTCGTTCTGAGGGTCTCGGAGGTTGTTCCGGCGTTGATTGCGTTTCGGCGGGGGCAGTGTCCGTGTGGAGTACGTCACCTACGGTCGGTTTCGATTCCAGGGTATTGTCCGTCTTTGGTCCCCCCTGAACGATAGGTTGGTTCTGGGGAGAGTTCGACTCTGCTGGGAGTTCCATGGCTGGTTCCGGAGGTTTGTTTTTGGTGGTGGCCTCCGGGACTGCTCTCAGGATAGAATTGTCTAGTTCGTGCGAAGGCGTAGCGGTCAAGTTTGTGTTAGCATCGAGAGGTATCCGAGATTTAGTGACAGTCGGGGTCAACTCTACGGTCTCCAATGGGTCTTCTACTCCCCCGTCATCAACGGCCTTGGGTACAAGGCCCTTTCCAGATGATTTTTGAGATGGGGGTTCCCGTTCTGCGAGATCGACCTGCGGATTTGACGGGGTAGCCTGGTCCATGGGGGAGAGAAGATATTACGCTGAACGCAACAACGACCTGCTGCAAACACGTATGTGCCTCGTCGGTTGTAGTCGAGAGGAGACAGTGGGCGGACTCGATAGGGCGGCAAAATCGTTCCTATTTGGGACGAGCGATCGCGCACTCCCCGGGTTGATTCGACCATGGCCTCCGTCGATGTCCCGGCTGGAGCATCTTCAGCGGTTTTGAAGCCCTCAGATCCTGTATCTGAAGACGCTGTGTCTGTTCGGGGGCCGAATTTTGATGACTCCCCGGACCTGCAACAGCTCATCTCCAGTTACGAGCGGATTGGTTTCCAGGCGAACAGCCTAGGAAAGGCGATTCACATCGTCAACAAAATGGTACGCGCACTCAAATGCATAACCATGGTATTAACGACCCGTCCCGCCCGGTAGATTAAATGGCGTCTTTCTGATGAACCCTGGATGGACGCCGAGCCAGATGAACTCCAAAATCCCGAAGTCCGGGCGAGGATAAGATGCAACGTGT